>JAMKQA010037485.1:0-12554 GCA_024699735.1 Posidonia australis | reverse complement strand
ATTTGAATTATATTCACTATTAATTTTTAATCTAAAATTTAACGGTTAGAATTTAACAAAATATGTTGAATGTTAAGACCTTTAAATCAAGAATCAATAGTTGTTTAATTTAAATGAAAATTTCATTATGTATTTATAGATATCTAGTAAGTATATCTATACGGTTATTTCTTCTTCCTTATGTCTTTATGAAAAATAAAAAGTTGCCAACATACTCCTTATATGTAGGCACCTACATAAAAAATGTCCCCGGAGAGAAATAAGAAAGTGGAGTGAAATAAGAGGAGAAATAAATGAATCGCATATGTTAGTAAAGAAGAATAAAGAAAGGAGAAAATAGGGACAAGGAATGAAATCATGAAGTATAAACCTATTTGTAGTGTCAAGTAGTAAGTTGAAATGCAACAAATGACTTGGAAGTTATGGCAGTTATCCAGTAGACTCCGTCGTGTACTAGTAGTGCAAATAGTTCAATTTCTAATGTCTAAAATGCAAAATGGCTGCAAAAATTGCATTTTGACACTAGCACTCCGCAACTTGCATATGAAAGACAAAATGTACTGTGTCAAGAAAATAAACACACAGCCTTCAAAAAGTTCACTAGATGGGATAATTTGCAGAAAATCCCTTGACCCCATGAAATTTGTAGAATAGCCTACAAAGGTTGCGACAAATCATATTTGAGCAGAAATTTGAAAGTACTCAACAGAATTTCAAATATCATAGCGTAACAGCAATGCAAACATTAGAAATTTGTCATATCATGATAATTTGCAATAAAACCCCTCAAGTCTTGGAAAATTACGAATAAGTCCTAAACTTTTGCAAAACTTGTGAACAATGCCAAATGAGATTGAAACCCCAACAAGGTTCTTTCAGAGGATATCTCACACACATCTCAGCAAGAATACAGGTTTCCGTGCCATAGAGCCAGCAACAAGCATTATTACCACTTTGCCCTTTAGAGCGCACTTCCTTCCTGGGAGACAATCCAGGGATTATCGCTTTCCTTTTCGGATTCTCATTCCGGACGGATGAGATCCTACTATCCCTTCCTTTTTTCTTGGATTTTCATGGACGCGAAATCCTCTTGCTTGACTTTGACCGGGCGGTCAAAGTCGACCTTTGATTGGACGATCAAGGTCATATCCTTTTTTCTGAATTTTCGTGGGTGCGAAATTCTTCCGCTTGACTTTGACTGGGTGGTCAAAGTCGACCTTTGACTTGGTGTTTGAGGTCATATCCTTTTTCTAGATTTTTGCAGGCGCGAAATCCTTCTGCTTGACTTGGACCAGGCAGTCAAAGTCGACTTTTGCCCGGATAATCAAGGTCTCATCCCTTTCCTTTTCCTGGATTTTTGTGGGCACGAAATCCTTTGGCTTGACTTTGACTCGGCAGTCAGAGTCGACCTTTGACCAGGTGGTCGAGGTAATATCCTTTTCTTTGGATTTTCACAAGCGCGAAATCTTTTTGTTTGACAGTCAAAGTCGACCTTTGACTGGATGGTCGAGGTCTTATCCGTCTCTTTCCCTGGATTCTCGCGAGTGCGAAATCCTTTTGGCTTGATTTTGGTTGGGTGGTCAAAGTCAACTTTTGACTAGGCGATCGAGGTCGTATCTTTTTCCTAAATCTTCGCAGGCGCAAAATCCTTTTGCTCGCCCTAAGTCTGTGTGGACAAGGCCTCCTTTTTTGTTTGACAAATCATATGTTTTGTCATGCCCCTTTTCTTTGGGCTGGTACCTCCAACTTCTCGGTTGACAACAGTCAAGTTGTCTAGCGTCCCGGTTTACAAGACTTGGCTGACTTGCCGTGTCCTGCCCCCTTAGGTTGATAACCGTAATAATCCGGCTGATGAGTCTGATAACTTATCATGTCCCTGCTAGTGGTTCCCCTGTGCATAGGTTTTCTTCAGTTTTTGCAACATCGCTTCAGCATTAGCACTAGCATTATACCTACTGTTCACATATATTCTTGTGTGCAACATTAGCATCAACATAACATTTACATTCAGTATCAGCTCTCGCATTCGTATTTTAACTCATCATTGCATTGATATCGCATTATCAGCATTTGGCTCGGCATTCACATGCATGTAAGGTGTACTTTTGCATATTTGCATTCGGCAACATAATCCTCCCGCAGACTTAAAATAGGGATATCTTGTCAACCCTGAGCATCGGTCTCAACTCCCTCCATCCCTTGACCTTGCCCAGGGAGGGGCATCTGTAAATACCCTGGTTTTGAGGTGGCTTGTGGATAGACTCTCCAGGGGGATGTTGCTTCGGACACAGCAGACCTAACCACATCCAAATCCTATCTGATATTTTGATTAGCCTGAGATCATCACACAAAACCACGACCACAAGTCCATGGTCCAGTCGATAATCTAGGCAACCAAATGGTAAATTTAAACTCATATTTGGTGCATCATTTAGGTGAACCAATGGTGAGCATTAGTCTGGAGCACCAATGTGGACCACCATCATGGCGCACCATCATGGCACACCTATATGGCGCACCACGTTGGCGCACAGCCACTTTTCAGGGTGCTGGCTGTTGGCTATCCATCTTCTATACTTGTAACCTCTACTTGCGAATATTCTGCTACGAACCTACGTAAATCTTTTAGTTTCCACGTCCCTTGACATCCCAAGACCCTACATTTCCACCTCCTTTAAAAAGTCACCCATGAACTACATTTTGGCTCTCTTGGTTACATTGACATCCCACAGGAGATCATCTCCCAAACACCTGCTGCATCCCTGAGCACCCTCTGAGCCCCTCAGACTTGTCTAAAGCAACCAGAGGAGGTTTACCTCGAGCCACCAAAGGAGGAAACACCACAGGCAGCTTCCCTTTTCCCATTTTTATATGATCTTTGCATGCTACCTTTAATGAGGCTTACACTGTGAACTTGGTTGATGTGATGTGTTTGTTTATTTTAATGTTTGTTTGCACTTTTTGTTTAGTTTGGTAGTGGATCATGGTGCTCTTTTATAAAGTTATTTGCACTGTTTGTTCATCTTGATGTTTGTTTGCATTGTTTGATCTTTTTTGATGGTGGATCATGGTCCTTATGAGGCTATTGGCCACTGAATAAAAGCTATGGCACACCCTTTGCATGCTATGTCATTCCCCCATGCTCCCTCAATCAATTTGGACAACTCCATGTACCATTAGAACCTTTATAGGTTGATGTAGCCCTAGGGAACCCATAAACATGTATGGATAGGAAATGAGAGAGAGGGGTGTTTTGGTCTTCTTTGTTTAGTATGATTGTGTTCCCTAGCATCTAGTTTGGTCCCCTAAATAGCCATAAGTATGGTTAGCTACATTTATTCTGCTCAGGCTCTGGAATCAGTTTGCTGTCTGAAATAAAGTACCTGGAGTGCACCATCTTGGAGCATTAAACTGGCGCACCATCCTTGCGCACCTGTCTGGCTCACCTACCTGCTTCAGTGCACCAGTAGTGGTTTTTTGGCATGTCGTTTAAGATGATTCCCGATTTGTTTTGACTCTGATTGCCTTTGTGTGTTCTCCTAGATATATCAGGATAACACATGCATGATTTCATACTCATCTATGTAAGATAGCCTAGGTTTTGCATGTAGCAAAGTAAGGACGTTAGCCACTCGATGCTATTGGATCCATGGTTATATCAGTGTAACATTTTTGCACTGATGTCTGATCCACAACTTGAGTGACCTTTCAAAGCATTAGGACCTACAGTCCCTTTTCCCATGTTTAGCATAAGGCACAACTGGCATATAGCATTGCATTGCATATCACCCTTGGGTGTACAGAAATAGGCTATAAAGCCAACATTGCCAACAAAGTGAACGAAAAAACCATGAAAGACAGATTCCTCGGGCGCATGAGAGTGCGTAATACCTTTTCCATACATAACAGGGATCCTTACCCTTTTTTTGGTTCATGATGACCTTTTCCATTGGCTTGTTATCACACACATTTGCATAGTCTTGTTGTTTTAAACGGTTTTCTTTGTTTCCCGTTTTTAAGTAGATTAAATTACATATATCTTTCATGTCTTCTACATGGAAAACATCATTAACATATGCCAATTCATCATTAAAATCTATGAGATTAATATTAACAACACATTTAAGCATATAGGCTGGTTCGACAGATCGAACTAGATCAACTGACCGAACCAGGCATCAGATGCCCAAAATGGTCGACCGAAACTTGAATTTCGTTCGTTCAAAAATCTTTATTTCAGTCGACCGAAACATTTCGGTCGATCGAAATCCCCTAAAACGAAAGATCGACAATTTTCAATCGATCGAAACTAGGATTTTGGTCGAATACTGTCAACAAAACGGTTGTCGAACTCAAATCGGTATACCAAAATGCCTGTTTTCTGAAAATATCCCTTAAACCTTAGCCATTTGTTCACTAGAGATGGGGCCTCCAGCGGATTCATTTTCGATCAATCACAAATCACATTAAAACCACCAAAGGTAGAGCTCTAAGTCTGCTACCATTTGGTACAAATATCATTCAAAACCATTAAACATATTTTCTACAATAAAATCAAGAAGGCATGGAGCTTATTCAAATCCATTTAAGCATGCATTCGAATGTCTTACAAAAACCCATGAAAAACACCACAAATTGGCATGATCTTCATATACACAAGTGAATCATTCATTCCGCGACACATTTACGATTTTTCCATGATTTTAACGTATTTTATCATGATTTATGCCATTTTCATGCATATGCCATCAAACCTAAACATGAAACGAGGAAGAAGGAAGGGGGTCGCAAACCTCCTCCGATGAGCTCAAGCAACTCTGGCGAGCTCTCCCTCTCCTCACGGTGCACCTCTGGCATGCGTCCAACTCTCTCTCTCTCTCCTTATGCTCCACGTGGCCAATGTCTCTGCTCCCTTCCCCTCATCTCCTTTATATCTCCCTCTCCTCCAGGAATCCCACTGACCACAAGCCCCACCAACCTGGCGACGGAGGGGACGAGACGAGCACGAGTCCCCTGTTAAGGCATAGGTGACTAGGGAAGAAGGAAGAAGAAAGGTGGGGAAGAAAAGCTCATGAGTGAGGGCACTGTGCTCTACTTGATCATGGTTAAATCTGAGTCTACACATCCGGGCACAACCCCAGAATCACACAATCAGGGGAAACAACAAATCCAACCACACAGAGAGAGACACACACAATAACCACAAATCATATTAAATTAGCCATTAGTAAATCATATTTAAATATTACAATTAATTACATGGTTTACAATAAAAATAGATAATTAGGCCCAGATGTTACAATGACTCTCTATGACTGGTGTGCTATTTGCTTTAGAGGCGATTGAGATGTAATCGCTATGTAGGTGAGAATCCGGTACGTTCTCTATCTACTAAATCATTTTATTCTGAGAGGAAAAGCGTGGAACCTTGTGTACTGATTGAAGGTTACAATTTTCTCTAAGGCAAGTCATTTGGGACAACTCCATCAGATAAAATCTAACATTATTTCTCTATTTTGTTTCTATTTCTTGAATTGTTTGTTCATGATTTTCCTTAGATCGTATGGTATAACTGTAATTGACATGTTCATCAATACAATCAATATGTTTATACATATAACTTCACATATTATTCTATCATGTATTTCCATTTTGGTAAATCAATGACCTTGGGGAGATCAATTTTGATCACGAAGAACCTATTGATGTAGTCATTGTAAATTGTTCGTAATCACAATGTTGTAGTGAATGCTCCTTTCTGGGAGGCATTTTGAGA
The DNA here is from genome assembly GCA_024699735.1 of Posidonia australis. Lineage (NCBI taxonomy): Eukaryota > Viridiplantae > Streptophyta > Magnoliopsida > Alismatales > Posidoniaceae > Posidonia > Posidonia australis. The sequence continues at coordinate 6,778 of JAMKQA010037485.1, read as the reverse complement.
TGGTGAGATTAACTACCGGAGGAAATTTGAGAGTCGATGCTATAAGATCTTGGTGATGATTTTAGGAGATACATTGATTAAGAAGATAGGTCGATAATGGCTATGAGTGGTAGATATGTCACATTTGGGAAGTAGAAGAAGGTTGATGTTGGTGACATAAGGTAGGAATGTGGCAATAAAAAAAGAAGAAGTGAAAGATGGATTTAACTTTACGTTGAATAAGTTCTCAAGAGTGTTAGTAAAACAAAGTAGGATCTACTTTAAGGAAATCAATGTTAAAGACCATACTATTAACTTCTTCAACAAAAGGTAGAGAGGTGTCGATATCATTTTAGTGGTTGAAAATGGAGGTGAAGAAAGATATAAGATTAGACTTATCAATTTTCTGACACAACATGATAATTAACTACGAATACAATACGATATAACTATGTTTGAGTTTATCTTTATTGTATTTCGTGTATTTATCATATCTACTAAATGAACATGATTATTAAATAGATCGTTTTCATATTTAAGGTAAAAATTTCAATAAGTAAATGTTAAGTAAACGTAATGTAAGTGTGTATATTGTGTGTGACTACTTATTTAATATATGTTAAATATATATTGTTATATTAGTAATTATTTATTAATATATAATAGATTTAACTAGGACACTCATACCGACATTAAAATAGGCTTAACTTGAATTTAATAGATTTAAATTCACTACTACTGTCACTAAAATACTAATACACTATTACAGGTTATGTAATTAACCGTATAACATTGTAAGCTTTAGGTAAGTTTCCGTTCTCACTTCTAGGTTTCTCGAGCTCTCCGGTGCCCTCCGCCCCGCCCCTCCTGTGTGAGCGCGGCCGCCCTCCGTGCCCTCCGCCCCTCCAATCCTGTGTGAGTGTGGCCGCCCTCCTTACTTCCGCCCTTCGTGCCTCCTGTACCATCCGTGCATCCGCCTTCCGTGCCTCCTGTGCCCTCCGTGAGACCGTGCCTCCTGTTCCCTCCGTGCCTCCGCCCTCCTGTGCCATCCTGTGCCCTCTGGCAGTGCTTGTTCTCCATCGTTGCCATCCCATCCCCCCAAATTCTCCGAGGTTACTATCTATTCTCCTTTTCTTGTTTATGGGTTTTCTTCTGCCGTGTTTTCGATTTGTAGTAGTTGGCTCGTTGCGTTTCTGTCGATCTGTAGTGTGATGATCAGTGGATCGATTGATTTATGAGGTGGATTTCTGTTTTTTTTTTTTTACGATTTGCTTGGTGTTTGATTGTTAGATCTAGATATCTCATTCTGCATGTTTACTGTTCGTCTGTAAGTTTTGTCTTATGATTTTTTATGATTTGCACTCTGTCAAGTTGGTTTGTTTAACTATTGATTACTGATTTAGTGGCATGACATGTATGTTGCAGACATGATTCTGGTGTTCTGCATTTTGGCCTTTGGTTAGATGATTTTTACTTTCATTATTTTGAATGGTAGATATTTATGATGTGGTGTAGACTTGTAATATTAACATATGGAACAGGAACTTGTGAAATATTGTTGAATGATTGGTTTTATGATTTGTTGATTTGTCCTTGAATCTTCTATGTGTATAAAACGTGTAAAAATTGTGTAAATGTTACAGAACATGTAATCATGTAATAAACGTGTAATCATGTAATAAATGTGTAAACATGTACTTGTGTCATTTGGGTCTTTATCATGTCAAAACGATCACTTAAATGTGTACTTAACAGGACGTGTCGTGTATACACGCTAACAGACAGTTCATGCTTGGGTTTAGTATTAGTTACACGATAATTCAATGGGTCGTGTTTAGATTTAACATATACATATGGTATATATGTTTATACACGATACGATAGGTACATGACATGACTCGCTTGATAGGCCTATATAAGACTCGGAGGTAAGCAAGAGGATTAAGTGATTGCAAGAGCTCCTGAAAGTAATGACAGAATGAGGGTCCAATTGAAGAAAACCTAGTGAGTAATTGCCCTTTGAGGAGTAGTGATGGAAGATATGTGACCACAATGATACCAACGAGTGGCAAATTAATGGAAAAGCTAGTGTCGCGGTCTCCAAGGTGTAACTAGGTGAGGTGAGACTGTTGGTGCCAATACATCTCTTTAGAAAACAAATATTATTGTATTCATTCTATACTTGAGAATTGGGGATTGATTCTGTTGGAAATCAAGTAAGTATGAGATATTTGATTGAGCTTATGTTGCCACATGGTGGATCCTTGGAGCAATCCAATGTTGCACTTGAAACCCAAAGGTTGTGTTTGATGGTTGTTACGATTCAGATTTACTAATTCCTAGGCAAAAAAGTAATATTATTTACATTAAAAATTTTGAAAAAGCATTTTAGAAATCCATGCTGTGAGAAGTAGGGTTCCTTGATTTTGTTGCTGACACAATCAAAATATGTAAGAGCCCACTATCAAACACAGTTAAAACGTGATAGGAGTGTCGGAAGAGAGGTTATCGAAGCATCACCGATTGCATGCTGCAAGAAATCTTGATAATTGTAGGTTTTTGCAATTAGTTTATTATAAGCGACATTTAAAATAATTGTAGGCATTTATAAGGTATTGAAACAATTATTAGAGTAAGAAGGATGAAGACAGACATTAGGCAAATAGCCCTGTAAAATTAGATTTTATAACAACATGTGCATGACACGTGCTTCTTTTGTTAGCTAAGGAGGTATTTGGTAATGATTCTTGCCCATAGCATATGTTAGGAATCAGGTTTGGAGGAAGTGTTAACAAATTGTCAGAACGCTAGCTTTTGTTAAAAAGTTCTCTCCAATTTTTGTGTTAAAATTGTGCAAAACAGGTGTGTTTCAAAAAGCAGGAGAACTGTTGATTCTGGCAAATGCAAGTACAATATTATCCTCCAAGAGTTAATTGTATTATAAAATAATCTAACGAAAAATTACAATTGATGCCATCGATCAAAACCCATTTTTTTCCTTTCACACTTGTGCCATTCGAAACTATTACCCCTAGTGGCTGTGGCTCCTGTAAATCTCTTTTCCTCGAATCAGTTCTCCTCTGTTATGATTTCTTCTTTCCTCTCCTTCTTCTTCACTTCTCCTCTTGTTTTTCTTCTCTTATTCCTCATCCTGGTGTTTGCAGCATGTTCTTCTTCTCCTCCTTCTCTTCCTCCTCCTGTTATTTTCCAATATGATGTGAGTTTTCATTCAAACAGAGTGCAGGATCGATCTTCGAAGATAGAGTGGCGGGATTGAAACTTCACTGTGGTTGAAGGTATTTTTTTTTGTTTATGGATCTTGTGGAATTATGATTTTGCTTTTGGTTGAAGGTAATTTTTTGTTTGTGGATCTTGTGGGTCTTGTTTTTTTTTTGCTGTCATACTCCTGTTGTTTCTGGCTTGTGGATCTTGTGGTTGACGATTTTTTCTTCTGTGGAGCTTCGTTGTGGTTTTGGTTGTGAATCTTGTGGATCTACGATTTGATAGAGTTGAAGACCTGCATCTGGTGGCAAATAGAAATTGATATGAGTTGTAATAAAATGGTACAAGGTAAATTGTGTCATGTAATATTCTTGGCTTTTCCCTTGCTGATCTCTGCTGTTGAATATGTGTCTTGAATTTGGTTATAACTTGTATTAGGGGTATTTTGGTCTTTTGACCATTTAGGGTGCCCAAGTATTTAAGCTTGGCTAGGGCACCCAATTTGTTAGAACACATTTGTATCCCCATTTGATCTAGTGGAACAACCTCCTCTCGCTCTCCATCCGTGGACGTATCTATTTGGGGAACTACGTAAATTCTTGTGTTTGTGTGTCTGATTTCTTCTTCTTTTTCCTTTGAATCTTTGCATAACAAGTGGTATCAGAGCGTGTTTTGGGAGTTGGCTTCGCGCTTGTCCTGTTGTTGAAGAAGGGAGATGTCGGATTCACCTTTGGAAGGAGTTTCAGCACCAGCAGTGTTGCCCGCGTCCAGCAGTCGACCGTCGGCCGTCTGCCTGCGTCCAACAGTTGATCGTCTGCCTGCGTCCTGCAACCGTCTGCCCGCGTCCTGCTGTCGTCCGCCCGCATCCTGCTGTCGTCCGCCCGCGTCCTGCAGACGCGCGTCCAGCAGTCGACCGTCTGCCCGCGTCCAGACGTGCTGCTGGCGTTTCAACCTTATGGACGCCTTGCTCCGCCGTGCGCCTTGGCCTCTCACCGTCCCACTTTAGTGGCACAGTTTGTAAGCATCCAAAACCCCACTTAGATTGCTTGGTTGTGGAGTTTTCTGGATTTTTGCACAAGTTAGGGCTTCGACCAGTTTCTGCAGTTGTTGTGCCGCTCGTGTTTTTCTATTATTGGTGGTTTTGCAAATTTGATTGCTGCGATATTATTTTTTTGGGAAAATTTAGAATTGAATCTGCATTTGATTGGACAGTTGATGTTCTGAATTTGTTCAGTCTTTTGGGACAGCATTTTTTGTCAGTTTTTGTTGTCCAGATTGTAGCAGATTCTTTTGCAGATTATTTGCAGTTGTTGTGGTCTAGTTTGCTGCTAGTTGTTTTGTTTTTCCAGTAAATCAGATGTCTACTCCAGCATTGAAAGTTGAAAACTTTAATGGGAAAAACAACTTCAGCTTTTGGCAGATTAAGATGAGGGCCTTGCTGAAGCAACAAGGCATTTGAGCTCCCCTGAATGAGGAGTCAACTAGTGACAGAAAATTTACCGAGTATGAATTGCAAGAGGAAAAGGTCCATTCTACTATTATGTTGTGTTTGTCAGACGAGGTAATTATAGAGGTGGCTGATGAAACTTTAGCACTTGGTTTGTGGCACAAGTTGGAAACTTTGTATATGACAGAAGTCCCTAACAAATAAGTTGTTGCTCAAGCAAAGATTGTTTTCTCTGAGGATGAAGGAAGGCACACCGTTGAAACAACATCTAGATCAGCTTAATACTATCCTCATGGAGTTGAGGAATATAGGTGTGACTGTTGAGGATGAGGATGCAGCCCTCATTCTGCTTGTTTCACTTCCATTGTCTTTTGAAAATTTTGTACAATCTTTTGTGGTTGGCAGGGATACAATCACATTTGAGGAAGTAAGATCTAGTCGTCACTCAAGGGAGCTTAGGCATATGGTTATGCATGGGAGCAACGAGGTTAGTGCATCTGGTTTGTCAGTGCACCATGGTGATAGCAAGGGACGACTTTAGAAACACAACAGCAACAGTAAATTCAGGGGTAGGAGCAAATCCAGAGGGAGGTATTCCAAGGATACTTGCAACTACTGCAAGGAGAAGAGGCATTGGAAAGCAAATTGTCCAAAGTTGAAATCCAAGGGAAATGTTGCCGTAGCTGAAAAGGAAGATTCAGCATCAGACTGTGATTTCTCACTCACAGTATCTTGCAGTGCATATTCAGAACAAAGTTGGATATTAGACTCTGGTGTTTCTCATCATATGACTCCAAACAAGGAGTTTTTCCACACATATGAGCAGGTAAATGGAGGACAGATTACTTTGGCCAATGATGATGTCTGTATTAGAGCTGGCATTGGAACAATTAGATTCAAGATGCATGATGGTATAGTAAGAACACTTGAAGATGTATGGCATGTTTCCAATTTGGGGAAGAGCTTGATCTCCTTGATGGCACTTGATTCCAAGGGTTTCAAGTATACAAGTGGAGGAGGTAAATTGTATGTCTCAAAGGGCTCCATGGTAGTTACGAAAGGAGTCAAGAATGGACCACTTTACATACTTCAAGGTTCTCCAGTTGTAGGTGCTGCTGTCGCTGTTGCTACTGATCAGCAATTCACGTCTGCTATATGGTATTCCAGATTGGACCACTTGGGGCAGAAGGGAGTGCAGAAGCTAAGCAGTTTGGGCAGGTTGGATAAGCATAAATTTGTTGGTATAGACTTGTGCAAACACTGCATCTTTGGAAAACAGAAACGTGTTCAGTTTGGCAGAGGAGAGCACACTACTAGAGGGATTTTGGACTATGTCCACGCAGATTGTTGGGGGCCTTCCCAACAACCCTCTCTTGCTGGATCAAGGTATTTTCTTTCCATAGTAGATGATTATTCTCACATGACATGGGTTTTCATTTTGAAATATAAAGGAGATGTCTTCAAGAGCTTCAAGTAATGGAAGACATTGGTTGAAAACCAGGTGGGAAGGAAGGTAAAATACTTGAGGACAGATAATGGTTTAGAGTTCTGCTTTCAAGAATTTGACAGTTATTGTCAGGATGCAGGAATAACCAGACATCATACGGTTAGAGGCACTCCACAGCAAAATGGAGTTGCTGAACGCCTCAACCGCACTTTGTTGGAGAAAGCCAGGTGTGTGCTTTCTCATGCAGGTTTGGACAAGAAATTCTGGACTGAAGCTGTTAACACAGTTTCTTATCTTGTCAACAGGTCACCCTTCAGTGCAATAGAAGAAAAGATTCCATATGAAGTGTGGATGGACAGAACTGCAAATTACTCCAAGTTAAGAATTTTTGGGTGTCCAGCATACTATCATGTGAACAATGGTAAGCTTGAGCCGCGTGCCAAGAAAGGTATATTTGTTGGATATGGAATGGGAGTTAAAGGATATAGAATTTATGACACAGAAACAGGGAAAGTGATTCACAATCGTGATGTCACTTTTGATGAGGCTTCTTTGATGCAAAATGGAGAGAAGCCAGTCATAGTAGAACAGCCTAGTACTCCCGAGCAGGTGGAGTTTACATTGCCACAGTCCACTGACTCAGATCAGCATGTCCTTGATGCAAATTCGCCTGTTGAAGTTGA
>JAMKQA010037483.1:0-11411 GCA_024699735.1 Posidonia australis | reverse complement strand
ACTACTGTAATTCTATCATAACATAATACATGAAAATTTCATATTACGAGGAATTGTGATTTCTATTTAAATTTTGCAGTATTAGATGTGATTATTGTCATTATATCTCATATTTAGTTATATTCTTTTATTTTTCACTATCAACATTTTACTTTTTTCTATATGTTTTATTAAATGGTTAAACCACAAACCGAACCGAACCAAATCGATTTTTAATGGTTCGGTTCGGTTTGGTTCGGTTCGGTTTCAATAGATAAAATGGTTCGATTCGGTTTGAAAAGTGTTCAAACCGAATTATATGATTTGGTTTGTGGTTTTGTCATCAAATCGAACCGTGTCTACCCCTATTTGTTGCTCACTTGCTTCTTTCATGGATTTTATTAGAAGTTCAAAATTGTGATTAGGATGGATTTGGATTTTTTTTCCCAATTGTTGAATGATTGCCATATATGGATTTGGATTTTTTTTTCATTCGTTGAATGACTGCTATTGAATGGATTTGAAAATTTTCTTTTACAAGTTCAATGGATTTGGATTTGGAGTTAATTTTTCAATTGTTGAATGACTGAATTGAATGGATTTGGAGTTAATTTTTCAATTGTTGAATGACTGAATTGAATGGATTTAGATTTTTTTACAAGTTAAATGGATTTGACTTTGGATTCTTTTTTTTTTTTTTGCAATCATTGAATGACTACCATTGAATGGATCTGGATTTAGATTTTTTCTTCAACTGGAGAACTTATAAGTTTTCCATTCTTCTGTTTTACACGTTTATTCTTTTAGAAATGTTGATGACTTTGGTAGTTTAATTACAAATGAGATATCATTGGAGGTACTTCATAGATGTAACAAGTCTTATGTTTTCATTTAAATATCAAGAGATGTTATAGCATTGGAATGTCTTGTTTTTACTGTTAATATAGGAAAGTGTTGTATTACTGGATGTTAGCATGAGAACATGTTCAAGAAGGTATGTAGGTGACTCTAGAGCTCTTAGGTAACTTTTTAATGTTATAGCAGGGACTTGAGTCTCCTCAATTTATGACTCGTAAAATATACACGGTTTGACTTTTCCCTACAAACAAAGAGAGTAATTACTAGAATTATACAACTTAAACTAAACTTCTTCAAACTAGATTTCTTATAAGAACATCACTTTCTTATTAGCAATTGGACCTATATAAGACAACTCCATGTTGCTAAATAGTAAATACCTTATATGGCTTGTAATTCATTTTCCATTGGATACGTGATTATTACTCAAATTGAAAGGTCACATTATTTGTTATTGTTTGTAAAAAAGGAAACAAAATGGTTAAAAAAAGGATAGAGTCTTTGTGTAATAACCTAAGATTTAGTCTTATATTACTTTGAAAAAGAAGTAAATGAGGTTAAATAAAAACTAAGATCAACTACTATGTCAACTTCAACTTAATTATTTTAAGCCTAGTTATGGGATTTGAGGTTATTATGGGTCCATTTAGCCTATGTTGTTACAAATGGTATTAAAGCTTGAATTAGTAGGAAAAATGAGAATTAAGTGGTACACTCAAAGTAGTGCGAGCTACCCCTAGAATCCTATCTCGCTTGATTATGATTATGAACTCTGATAAGAGCGTTAGATGTTCAAATGAGGGCTATTATAACAACTTAAGACTTAAGACTCAGTTTCACAATGTTGCTGACATCAAGAAATTTCAAGCCTAATACAGGTCAGTGAAGAATTGAAGTCCATTAAAATTGGACTTAATATGTACATGACACATCTCCATATGGGGATTGATGCACCGAGCTTGCCGCATGATAGAGGGCTCGCAAATAAATTCTGCCAAGTGCATATAGGGTGGAATTAGTTTGAAAGGCAGAAGATATCACTGAGATATACTACTCTTGAATAATTTGAACTTAAAATTCAAAGATATTTATATTTGAAATTTAAAATGAGTGATTTTCTTATAAATAAAGGCTCCCCTCTTTCATTGAAGAGGACCACCAAGACCTACACCAAATCAGCGACATCGACTCAAAGATATGGATCTAAGATATACTTTGATCTCAGAGACAGAAAGATCAACTATTAGAGAGATACATCAACTCGGATCTCAACTATAGAGAGAGATAGAGAAGACAAATGCAAGGCAAAGAGCATGGGAGAGATAGAAAAAGAAAGAGGAAACCATCAAAGGAGTTCCACCTCATTCGACCGTGCACTTGCATCCACCCATGTTTAAGGAGAAAGTAACAAAGAGAATACTTTCCAACAGAGTAAGGTCTCCTCATTTTATTTTAAAATCGCTCTACTATAAGACAATACATGTCTCTAAATTTCACATGTATTTCATGTTGCCGTTGTATGTAACATCACACCATGTATTATTTGATACTATATTCAATAATACACATCTATAGTCATAATAGATGATTCATCTATTTCATGTTGTCTCTATATGTAATATCACACAATGTATTATTTAACACTATATTTAACAATACACAATCATATGCATAACAGATAATTCATCTATTTCATGTTGCTTCTATATGTAATATCATACCATGTATTATTTGACATTATATCTAATAATACAAACTCATAGGCACGACACATGACTCATGTATTCCATATTGTCCTCATATGCAACATTGTATAATGTATTATTTGACATAATATTTAATAATACAAATCTATGTATTTTGACATCTCTAGGAAGACTTTAAGTTTCAATCACTTTTAAGTCAATCGTTGAGTTTGTTCCACTCCAATTCCTCCCTTGACACTAGAACACGTCGGATTACACTATCAAACCTCTCTTTGAGCCAACATGACTTATTCACACTCTCTAGCTCATTCGTATATTTGTGGTAATACCATAGATTTTGATGATGTCTTACTAGGTCGGTTGTTTAAAATTCCATATTCTGGGACCAACATCACCTTATCCATTTATGAGTTAGATTGGTCCTTTGGTGAAGTCAATAAAGCAATAACCTTGAACCCTAGGAGCACCTTCAAACCTAGTAAGATCAAGCAACTCACTAAACAATCTCGTATTATCGCCTACATTGTGGCCGCTAATTTAGTCCAAAAGAAAGGCCACCAAGATGAGTTAAGTGAGCTTACTTGTAAAGCGGTCTATGCCGTTTTTAAACAAATTTCAGTTAATTGGGGTCAAGTGATTTTTCACTGTATCACTCATGTAAAAACCAAGTTGTTTTTTAGGCCTCCTTTAACTTATTTGTTTGAAAATTACGCCATTCCTCTTGATGATAAACCAAGCCTACCTGTCAAATCCAAATCTTTAGGAACTCAAGCCGTGGCTAAAATGGAACAATCTATTGAACTTCATGGTAAAATTAGAAATCTTCCTGAGGGTTCATCTTCTGCACCACCGCTAACCCAAGCAAGAGACGAAGATGCCAGTTCTGAAGAAGAAGCCAAAGAAGAGTCTGATACGTCTAAGAAATTGGATTTACTTCAGCAGCAAATGTCAGAGATGTATCTTCACCAAAAGTAAATAATGGACATCCAACTTCAACAACAAAAGCTGATTTCTGACATTATGCTTCAACAAAATCAACGACATCAAGAGTATATGGAAAGTATAAAGAAACTCAGTGATCGAGTCGAGGCGTACCAAGACACTCTTCAAGAATATCACAAGGATATCCTTGAACATATAAATCCGCTTACTCCTTAGATTTGTTGTTGTAGTGTCACTTTTTTGTCTCTTTGCATTTTTAAGATATTTGGACATCTATTGTAACTGAATTGAGTTATTAATGACCTTATATTTCTTCTATTGATTGATAATTCTATATATTGTTTTTGATTACGTCACATTTTTGATTATGTCAAAAAGAGGGAGAAATAAATAGCATATATGAAAAGCATATATGAAAATATCAATTATAGAATATAAAAAAAAAAGAAAAAAAGGGGAGCTTAATTTAAGGGGGAGGTTATTGAATGTTTTATTGAAAGTTATAAAACAAATTCATAAAGGGAGCTTAGCATAAGGGGGAGGTAATCATTGAAAATTCTTATCCTATATGATTAGAACTCACAATTGATATTTCGATTTTGTCATCATCAAAAAGGGGGAGATTGTTAGAAATATATTGTGTTTTGATGATTACACTTGACTAATGAATTTTTGTATATTCTCATGAAAGAAAAAGGATGAAGAAAATGCTTGAGTAATGCAAACTTTATGATATGTTGTAAAGTTACACTTGACAAATTGGTTGAGAAATGTATATGTATATACATATGTCATGCAAACCTTATAATATGTTGTAAATGAATATGTAAAGTTATACTTGGCAAATTGGTTGTAAAATATATGAAGTATCAAAATCGACATACCGAAGGCAAATCGGTATAGCGATATAGGAATATTAGGTATACAAAACGGTACTCCGAAATTAAAGATGAAGAATCAAGAAACGGCATACCGGAGAAAAACGACATACCGAAGTAGGAAAAATCGGCACAAGCAACGAAACTTCGAAAAAGGCTGTGGTGATAAAGTTGAAGATAAAACGGCATACCAGGCTAAAATGGTATACCGTTTCAGGATAATTTGGCATACCGAAAGAATTCTGGCATACCGAATTACTCGAGAGTTGCTGATTGAAGAATGAAATGGCATTCCAGTGGTCAAAATGACATACCGATAATCCAGCTGTTTATGACCGTTTTCTTGTCGTTAGACACATTTTTCGATGGTCCTTTGACTATAAATAGGACCTTTACGAGCCTTGATAGGATATCACATTCATATACTTGTATCTCTCTATTTTAGTGCTCAAACTCTGTCTTACATTCTCTTCACGAACGATATTGTAATTCATTTGTAAAAACGCACTATGAAAGGAAAGTCGCAAGTTGTAAAGCTACAAGGGGAGGCTTTAGCTTCTCGGGGAACGAGAAGTGGAAGGAGCAAGGATTGGGTTGATCGGACAACCAACACAAGTAATCATTTTATTGTTTTAAGTATAAAGGGAAAAATCTCAAGAGGGTCTTGAGGAGTGGACTAGGCCGAGGTTTTGGCCGAACTACTATAAATAGCTTGTGTATTCGATTTCTCTCATCCCCTTCATGTGCATGTATTATCCTTAGTCTTCAAATTTGTATGCTTATTATCAGTTGCTTGTACACTTTGTTATTACACTTCATTTAGGTTAACTTATACCTAAATTTGGGATAGTAAATATTAAAATTAAAATTCTCTATTCACCCCTATCTAGAGAAGCTACTCGATCCAATAATTTGTATCAGAGCAAGGTTTTCTAGAGTCAGATTAATTATCTACTAGAATATATAGCTTCTTCATCATTTAACAATAATATTGTAGAGGGGCAAAGCATATTAATAGACCACCATTTTTTGATAGGATAAATTATGGTTATTGGAAATGTAGGATGATCATTTATCTGAAATCAATAAACTTTGAATTATGGGATGTAGTAGCAAATGGTTTTACTTTGAGCTCCACATCATTTAGAGAATGGAGTAATGAAAAAAACATCTTGCACAATTAGATGCTAAAGGGTTAAACATTTTATTCTGTGCTGTTAATAAGGAACAGTTTAATAAGATCTCAAACTGCAAGAGTTCCCATGAAGCATTGCATATTTTAGAAGTTACACATGAAGGAACCAACCAAGTGAAGGAAACAAAAATAAACATGCTGATTTACAAATTCGAATTATTTAAAATGAAAGATAATGAACCTATAAGTGAAATGTTCACTAGATTTAATGAAATAACTAATAACCTACAATCCCTTGGTAAGGATTATTCTCAAAGTGAATTAGTGGAAAAAAATCCTTCGGTCTCTTACCTCCGAATGGGAAAAGAAGATCACTGCCGTAGAAGAAGTTAAGGACCTAACTACTTATTCCCTAGAAGACCTAATAGGAAACCTAACTTCATATGAAGTCCAACTAAAGGAAAAGGAAAAGCAAGAAATTGAAAGCTCTAAGAAGAAAAATATAGTTTTAAAAGTTACCTTAGATTCAGAAGAATCCGAAGATGAAGATATAGCCCTATTAACTAGAAAATTTAAGAAATTCATTAAGAGAGGAAGATTTTAGAAGAAATTAAATAAATAACAAGATAAAAATAAAGAAAAAGATGATCCACCCTTATGCTTTAAATGCAACTAGGACATCTCAAACGAGACTGTCCACTTTTAAAAATGAAAATTAATAAAAAGAATGAAATACCCATAAAAAAGAAAGCCCTCCAAGCCACATGGGATGAGAGTGACTCATTTTCTGATAAGGACTCTGCCTCTGAAAGTGAAAAAACCAACATGTGCTTCATGACACAGGCTAGTGAGCTCTTCCGTTAACATGAAAGACATCGACATGGAGGAACTTCTGGAGGCCTTTAACGAGTTATATGAAAAATACAAGAATCTAAAAGCCATAAACAAAAGTCAAAATCAAAACATAGAAAAACTTACAAATAAAAATGAGAAATTAATTAGTGAAGGTAAAATCTTGCTTGATGAACTAAATTAGAAAAATATTGAACTAAAGCAAGAAATCAAAGATAAGAAATATAACATAAAAAACCTAGAAAAAGATATTACCACATTAAAAATCAATAGCAATGACCTACTTAACACAGTAACCAAATTCACAAAAGGAAAAGAAAACCTAGATAAAATCCTCTCTAGTCAAAGACATTCATTGAACAAACATGGAATTGGATACTCAATATTTAATGACACCCCATATGAAAATGGATTCATAAGAGCAACTACAAATGAAAAATACATCTTTGTTGTGAGAAGATAGTCAAAATGGGTTAAAAATAATCAAACTGAAATAAATGATAGAAAAAGGATACCAAAAATGATGTAGGTACTTAAAATTGTACTTGCATCTTATGATGCAGGAAAATCATGAACTCCAAGTGGATCTTAGACAGTGGATGCTCCCGCCAGGAGATCATAGTCTCTTATGTACGTTGAGTACCAAAGAAGATGGAGTGATCACATTTGGTGATAATGCAAAGGGAGGAATAGTGGGGATAGGAAATGTAGATAACTCTCACAATCCCTCTATTGAAAATGTTCTACTTGTAGATAATCTCAAACATAACTTGATCAGGATAAGCTAATTGTGTGACATAGGGTATAAAGTAATGTTTGATAAACATGAATGTATTATAATAGATACTAAAACTAACGAAATTATATTTATTGGAAAAAGGAAAAATAATGTGTATAAAATAAAAATCTTACATAAACCTGATAAGACTCTATCTTGCCTTGCATCTTCAAATGACGAACATTGGTTATAACATAAAAGACTTGGGCATGCTAATATGAGACAACTTTCTAAATTATCCAAAAGTGAACTTGTGATAGGGCTACCAAAAATTGATTTTAAAAAGGATAAACTATGTGATGCATGTCAGTTTGGAAAACAAATTAAATCATCTTTCAAAATTAAAGATATAATTTCTACTTCCAAACTGCTAGAATTAAACCATATGGATTTGTTTGGACCAAGTAGAACACTAAGTTTAGGAGGCAAAAGATATGTTTTTGTTATTATCGATGATTTTTCGCGGTTTACTTGGGTTATCTTTTTAGCAAACAAAATTGATGTTTTTATTGAATTTCAAAAGTTTTGCAAGAGGGTTCAAAACGAAAAAGGGTTAAAAATTATTAAAATAAAAAGTGATCATTTAGGGGAATTTGAAAATGACGATTTTGAAAATTCTGGTGAAATGAATGGTTTTGAACATTGCTTTTCTTCTCCAAGAACCCCTCAACAAAATAGAGTTGTAGAAAGAAAAAATAGAACCCTTCAAGAAATGGCGAGGGCCATGCTTTGTGTAAGCAATTTGCCAAAGCACTTTTGGGCCGAAGCTGTAAATACAACTTGCTATATTTTAAACCGAGTTTTAATTCGACCGATTTTAAATAAAACCCTTAGAATTTCTTACTTTAAAATTTTTAGATGCAAATGCTTTATCTTGAACACTAAGGACAATTTGGATAAGTTTGATCCCAAAGCTGATGAGGGAATATTCCTTAGATATTCCTCTAAGAGCAAGGCTTATAGAATTTATAATAAAAGAACATTAATAATTGAAGAATCAATACATGTAAATTTTGAAGAAAACACTGAAACTAAGGCAATAAACATAAACATTGATGATGATCAAGAGGTAAATGTAAACACATTAGAAAACCAAACTAAGGAATTAAAACTTAATGATGAGCAACCCAGTCATAAAGATTGGCAATACGTGTATGAACATTCTAATGAACTCATCATAGGTAAATTGTCCAAAGGAATCCAAACACGATCAAGTCTCGATCATGGCTGTGCAACATATGCTTTTGTATCATCCATTGAACCCAAAAATGTAACTGAAACTTGTGATGATAACTATTGGGTAGATGTCATGTATGAGGAGTTAAATCAATTTGAAAGAAACAATATTTGGAAGTTGGTTTCAAAAGCTGAGAATAAACAAGTTATTGGGACAAAATGGATTTTTAGAAATCAATTAGATGAATCTGGCAAAGTAGTTAGAAATAAGGCTAGGCTTGTAGCTCAAGGTTATAATCAGGAGGAAGGCATTGATTTTGATGAAACCTATGCTCCTGTAGCTAGATTAGAATCCATTAGGATGTTATAGCATATGCTAGTCACATAGGGTTTAAATTATTTCAAATGGATGTGAAAAGTGCCTTTCTAAATGGATTTATTGAAGAAGAAGTGTATGTCAAACAACCCCCTGGATTTGAAGATGAACTCAATCTGGATCATGTTTACAAGTTAAACAAAACACTTTATGGACTTAAGCAAACACCTAGGGTTTGGTATGAAAGATTAAAAAAATTATTGCTTGATCAAGAATTTTTGATTCGTGCTATTGATTCTACCCTATTTATAAAAAGGTTAGGAAATGACATTCTAATTATCCAAGTATATGTGGATGATATTATTTTTGAATCAACAAATGAAAATCTATGTAATGATTTTTCCATGATTATGCAAAATGAAATTGAAATGAGTATGATGGGAGAACTGACATTCTTTCTTGGAATACAAATAAAGCAAACTAATGATGGGATATTTATAAACCAAGAAAAATATACTAGGGAGTTATTGAAGAAATTTAGAATGAATCATAGCAAAATAGCTAGGACACCTATAAGCACCTCCACTAAGTTAGAAAAGGATGAGAATGGAAAAAAGGTAGATCAAAAATCATATAGGAGGATGATTGGATCACTTTTGTATTTAATAGCAAGTAGACTGGATATAATGTTTAGTGTATGCTTGTGTGCAAGATTTCAAGCTTCACCTATGGAATCACATCTGAAAGCTGTTAAAAAAATTCTAAGATATCTTCAAGGGTCAATTGATTTTGGGTTGTATTATCTCAGAAGCGCTAGCTAGGATCTTATAGGATAAAGTGATGTTGATTATGCTGGATGTAGAACTAATAGGAAGAGTACTAGTGGAACTTGTCAATTTCTAGGACACTCTTTAGTCTCTTGGTTTAGTAAGAAACAAAATAGTATTGCACTCTCAACAGCGGAGGTTGAATATACTACAGCTGGTTGTTGTTGTACCCAAATTCTATGGATGAAACAAACCCTAAGAGACTTTAATATAATCTTATCAACAACTTCACTATTTTGTGACAATACAAGTTCAATCAATTTATCTAAAAATCCAGTTCATCACTCTAGAATTAAACATATATAAGTAAGACATCATTTCTTAAGAGACAATGCCCTTAAAAATAATATTAAGTTAAAATTTATTCCAACCAAGGAACAATTGGCAGATATATTTACCAAACCTCTTAATGAACAACAATTTATTAAGATTAGAAGAGATCTAGGGATTTGTAAACTATCAGATATAACATAAAAATATATTCTCTGAGGCTTTTTGGAATACCGAAGGTATCCACCGAAAATTATTGGATCGGCATACCGAAATAGAACGGTATACCGATTTTTTGACAGATTATTTAGAAAAGATTTTTTGGACATACCGAAAATATACGGTATACCAAAATCCCCTGAGTCACTATTTTCGGCACACCAATGTATGTACCGAAGCATGTTCCGAAATCTCCTATAGCTGATTCCAGCATACCGAAATTTTTTCCGGTATACTGAATCATTCGCGAACTCTGTTTTAAACCCAAAACCTAGGGCTTCTTTCTCACTTGTTTAAATTTTCGACTGACCGATTCTCTTTTCCGACACCGCTCCTTCTCCTTCCCATCCGAGAATACTCCCTTTCAGACCCTCTCCAACCCTCTCCAACCCTTTCTCTCCTCTTCTCTACCGATTTCTCACCCTTATTGAGGATGGCTCATAAGAAGATGCTTGCGTCTCGTGGAAAAAGGAAGCAATCGGAAGAAGCACTTGGGGCTTCTGATAGTCAGTCTCAAAAGTATCGTTTTGTTGACAATGAGGCCGAGAAAGCTCACCAAGAAAGGTTTGCCAACAGAGAGGTACTCACTAGAAGAAGAATTCTTTTCAATGAACTTGATTCCATTAAGCCTCTCTTTGAGTTTCAGGGTTTAATCCTATTTTTAAGTTCCGTAGGTGATAGAATGTACTATCCTACCCTAACATCTCAATTTTATGCCAACATGACTTATTCACACTCTCTAGCTCATTCGTATATTTGTGGCAATACCATAGATTTTGATGATGTCTTACTAGGTCGGTTGTTTAAAATTCCATATTCTGGGACCGATATCACCTTATCCATTTATGAGTTAGATTGGTCCTTTGGTGAAATCAATAAGACAATAGCCTTGAACCCTAGGAGCACCTTCAAACCTAGTAAGATCAAGCAACTCACTAAACAATCTCGTATTATCACCTACATTGTGGCCGCCAATTTAGTCCAAAAGAAAGGCCACCAAGATGAGTTAAGTGAGCTTACTTGTAAAGCGGTCTATGCCATTTTTAAACAAATTTCAGTTAATTGGGGTCAAGTGATTTTTCACTGTATCACTCATGAAAAAATCAAGTTGTTTTTTGGGCCTCCTTTAACTTATTTGTTTGAAAATTACGCCATTCCTCTTGATGATGAACCAAGCCTACCCGTCAAATCCAAACCTTTAGGAACTCAAGTTGTGGCTAAAATGGAATAATCTATGGAACTTCATGGTAAAATTAGAAATCTTCCTGACGGTTCATCTTCTGCGCCACCGCTAACCCAAGCAAGAGATGAAGATGCTAGTTCTGAAGAAGAAGCCGAAGAAGAGTTCGATACGTCTAAGAAGTTGGATTTACTTCAGCAGCAAACGTCAGAGATGTATCTTCACCAAAAGCAAATAACGGACATCCAACTTCAACAACAAAAGCTGATTTCTGACCTTATGCTTTACCAAAATC
>JAMKQA010037481.1:0-12339 GCA_024699735.1 Posidonia australis | reverse complement strand
TTGCATTTGCTTTATATTGGCAGATTTTCCTTGGTCCTTTTGCAATTCTGTCTCCTACGAACAGGATTTCATGTACCTTCATGTTTGATTTTTTTTTTTGCATGCCATATGCTGCTGAATTTTCTGCATTTCTTACTGCTGTGGCTGATGTTGGCAGGGCTATCCAATCATGGAGACTCCGAAATTCTGCTCGGATGCTCTGCGCGGCTGGATTGACGCATTGACGCAGACTGATCGAGAACGACTGAAGACCTGGGGCATATCATCTTCCCTCCTCAGTATTGCCAAAGTAGAGGTAAATTGGCACCTGCTATGTGCCATGACCCGTTTCTAAAAGCCAGCTCTGCACGTATTCTGCTTCGGGCAGGTGGAAATGACTATCACCTTGGAGGAGGTCAGGCGTATCTGCGGCTTATCGCCATTCTTGTCTCCCTCCGTGTTTTTCTGCCACAACAGCTATGTTCATGTCGTGAGTTGCCTTACGGGCGTTGCCAAGGAAGAATGCGAGAAAAGCATCATCTGCTGGGACGGCTCTGCCCTTATGATACGTCTGGATTACTTTGACAGCATCATTGGCGCCTGTTCTTCGAACCCTCTATGGCTTTCCTACTTCGTGCTGCGCTTCTTCGGGGAGCTGATTTTCAGTCACGGCTGGAGAACTGTGGCCGCTGAGGTGGCAGAAATAGCCTGGGCTGTAACGGCCCGTGAAATTGATCTTGCTCCGATTCTGCTTGCTGAGACTTTTATAGGCTTGGACCGGGCCTTGAGGCGTTCTCGCCACTTCTATGGATGTGGTGCCCTGGTGCAAGTAAGTAGATCATCTGACCATATTCAAAATTCTGCTGTGCTTTAGATAACCATAACCCCTTTTTTGCCAGGTCTGGTTTGCTGCTCACATGGGGGTGAAGATCCCGCGTCCCTGGCCTTGCACCTTTGAGGCTTACAGCCGTACCCATCACTCGAGGGGGCTTCCAGGGGTGCCAGAATTGTGTGACAAGCTGCGGAATCTCGATGCAGATTCTGTGACATGGTGCATCATATCTCCTGCATCACAGAACTTCACTGCCTTCTTCAACATCACGGATATGCGGCTCGTGGTCCTCCCTGGATTTTCTAGAGGTGTGGAGTACCATCCCGTCTGGGTTCTTCGCCAGTTCGGCTTCTGCCAGGACTCCATAAAGCAGAGCCCCTGTCCAGATAGGCTGAAAAAGCATGTAGCGGGCTCTAATGCTTCCACTGCTGGATTGGCCCGACTGATGAGTGATGGCGTCAGGTCTTCTCTTTTTGCTTTTGTCAAAGGCTCGGGCTGCACAGCCAGGTATGAGGCGGAGATCAGAGAGACATGGACAAGTGGTTATTTAATTATGTTTGTTGCTCAAGCATGAGGAGCCTCCCTTTTTCCTCCACTGATTTAGCCAATTAAGTCAAAGAATTTTAATTTGAGAATCTCAAGGGTTACCTTAACAGTTAGGAGCTGTCTAGACTTTAGGTCAACCATAGAATTAGGATTTGTGTGGCTTGTGTGATTAGATTAGACTAGACATCTTCCTCCTCTATCTTTTATCTCCTCATATGGTTGTTTCTCTTATCTTCTTATCTTTTCATCTCTTCTATTTTCATTGCATTTTTTCATTCAAAAAAAAAACAAAAAAAAAATAGAGTTTCACTTGTGCATGTGCGTGTGGATTCGTGATTCAACACATCATTTGACCTGTGTTAAACCCGAAGAATTTAAAATGACTGATGAAATACATAATCCATCTCTAGCCTTAGAAGCCAGATGTTACTCAGTAAGAACTGCAAATTGCATTAAACTCCCACAAGTCATTGGCAACAATTTTGAATATAAATCCAACTATATTAGCCAGTTGCCTAGTTTCACAGGTCTAGAATCCAAAGATGCTTATTTGTTCATCAATGAATTCGAGGACGTGTGTAGCATAATGAAGTTACAACAGTTGTCTAATGATGCAGTTAGGTTAAGATTCATTCCTTTTGTATTAAAAGACACTGCTAAAAAATAGTTTTACAGTATACCTATTAATTCAATTGCCATTTGGGCCCAATTTTGCACTGTATTCTTAAAAAAATACTATTCCACTCACAAGACCATCAAATTTAGAAATGAAATTAATTCATCTAAATAAAAGATTGGTGAGACTTTTTGGAAATATCTTGATAGATTTAATGATCTCTTAGCCTAGTGCCCGCACCATGGTATAGAAAAGTGGAGATTGTGCCAAATAATTCATGAGGGTTTAAATATTTTAACTAGGACTATGCTTGAGTCTATGTGTCAAGGAGCATTTATGAAGAAGAATGAGGATGAAGCATGAGAATTCCTAGGAGAATTAGCTAAGAAAATAATGCAATGGGAAAGTACAAATGATCAAACAATTGATAAACCCACACCCTCTAAAGGCGATATTCCCTCAATAGAGTCATCTATAATCACTAAAGCCAAATTCAACACACTAGCTCATAGGTTAGAAGCTCTAGAGATGAAGGGGAAAGCTCAGGTAAACCAAGTGTTCAACCAATATTCTTAGCGTAAAGGTTGTCACATAGTGGGTCATGTGATGGAAGAATGTCCTTTAGTAGGGGATCAACCTAATTTTGAGTGTGAATAATTAAAGGATGGAGAAATCATCCTGATTTTTCTTGGAACCAGCAACCTCATCATGGAAACAATAATTTTGCTTTCTCCCAAGGCCACCAACAACACTCAAATCATTTTAGGTCCAACAAAACTTTAATGCAGCATCACAACCTAACACACCTCTAAGATTTCATGAGAATGAGAGGAGATTGAGTACCCTGGAGAAAGGGGTGGAGGTCCTTCTTAATGCCAACTCTCAAACAAACACCAACATAACTGCCCATATGCAAGCCATATCTCGAATCAAGATGCAATTGAGTCAGCTATCCATGTTGGTAGAAGGAAGAGAGAAAGGAACCTTCTCTAGTCAACTGTACCAAATCCTAGAGGTCAAGTCCAAAATTCAAATCAAGGGCAGGTTCATGTGATTCAAGATGACCAAGTCAACCAGGTTAATGCAATCGTTGCATTAAGATTTGGAAAATAGGTAGACAACTGTGTTGTCTTGCCTGATCATACTGTTAGGACTCGGAAAGACTCACCTTTTGACTCAACTACACTAGACCAATCTCACTCAGGCTAGTCTGAGGAGCTTGAGAAGTCTAAAGGACCTAGTAAATATGTTAGGCCCTTTAATGGATCATCTGTTGAGCCCATACAAAATTCCATTGCCCCATTTTCAAATAGGCTAAAAAACAAAAATGAATCTGCACAAATGGGAAGAAATACTAGAGATGTTCAGGCAAGTTAAGGTAAACATTCTTATCTTAGTTGCAATTCAATAGGTCCCTACATCTGCTAAATAACTTAAGGATCTGTGCACTCGAAAGAGAACCACTAATGTGCCTAAAAAAGCTTTTCTACCAGCCAATGTCAATTCTATTTTGACAAATCAATTACCTATGAAATATAAGGACCCTAGAAGTCTTACAATTTCATGCACCATAGGTAACACGAAAATCAACACGGCTTTGCTAGATCTGGGAGCTAGTGTCAACCTATTGCCGCACTCGATGTACGAGAAATTAGGACAAGGTGAGTTGAAACCCACTAGGGTAACATTGTAGTTAGCTAATAGATCAATTAAGATGCCAAAAAGGAATTGTTGACGATGTTCTAATCAAGGTTGGTGACTTTGTATATCCTGTAGATTTTGTGATCTATCCAATCCTTGACCAACCTTAAAGGCCAAATTCTAGTTATCCTAAGTCGACCATTCTTGGCTACAACTAATGCTTTAATCAATTGTTGGAATTGTTCAATAAGGTTAAATTATGGAGATTTGACTGTCACACTTAACATTTTTAATTTAGATAAGTAGTCAACCAATGAACCAAATGAGACATTTGAGGTTAACATGATTGAAGAGTTCTCGAAGGAAGAAGACCTGATAGAGGATGACATTAACTTTGATTTGGGCTACTTTGACCAAAGTTTTGAGGATATTTTCAAAGAACAATAATTGTTGGTAGAGGAGGCCAAGGAGTTGACCAAATGTAGGACCAACAACTGGTATAACCCTCCTCCAAAGCCCATCACATTTAAGCCTAGACCTAATCCTAAGTCATCTATTAAGGAGCCACCTATACTGGAGCTTAAATCTTTGTCTAAACACCTAAAGTAAGCCTATTTAGTGCAAGATCAGACTCTTCCTGTAATCATTGCAGCCAATTTAACTTATGATCAATAAGAGGCATTGTTGACCATTATTAGTGAAAATAAGGAAGCCGTAGGATAGAACATGGCTGATATCAAGGAGATTAGCCCAACAATTGTGCAACATCGAATCCACTTGAGAAAGGAAGTCCACTCAGCTAGAGATCCATAAAGGTGGTTAAACCCTGTAATGAAGGAAGTGGTAAGGAAAGACATACTGAAGTGTCTTGATAATGGGATCATCTATCCCATCTCTGATTGCTCATGGGTAAGTTCTGTCGAAGTAGTTCCTAAGAAATCTAGAACTATTGTAATCTAAAATAATGACAATGAGCTTGTCCTCACTTGCATCCAAACCAGATGGTGAGTATGCATAGACTATAGGAAGTTAAATGCGGCAACTAGGAAAGACCACTTTCCGTTGCTATTCATTGACTAAATGTTAGAGCAGTTGACTGGCCATGAGTATTACTATTTCCTTGATAGATATTTTGGTTATAACTAAATTACCATTGCACTTGAGGATTAAGAGAAAACTACTTTCACCTGCCGTTTTGGAACATTCGCCTATCGTCGCATGCCTTTTGGACTATACAATGCTCTAGCTTCTTTCCAAAGATGCATGGTAAGCATCTTCTCTGATATGGTGGAAAGATTTCTAGAAATCTTCATGGACGACTTTTCCATCTTTGAGTCCATATTCTCTGAATGCCTTCGTCATCTTGCGTTGGGGTTGAAAAGTTGTATAGAAAAGAATTTGACACTCAATTAGGTAAAATGTCACTTCACGATCCAACGAGGCATTGTTTTGGGCCATGTCATCTCATAAAGAGGCATGGAGGTGGATAGGGCCAAGATGGACCTTATTGCGAATCTTCCTCCACAAAAAGTAGTTAAGGACATTATGGTTTTCCTAGGATATATAGGGTTTTATAGGAGATTTATTAATGACTTTAGCAAGGTTTCTATGCCCTTAGCCAATCTATTGTCCAAGGATATCCCTTTTGACTTCACCCATGAATGCCTTAAGGAAGTTGAGTATCTTAAGAAGGAGTTGACTTCGACTCTTATCATCCACTCACCTGTTTGCACTCGTTGAAGGCCCATCTAACTCATTCAAGACCCATTTAGCCTACTTGGGCCCATAAAGCCCACTTTGGGCCCACAACAATTCAACCTATTTCTTTTCTTCTCTTTTTCTTCGGACCCAACACCTCATTTCTTCTTCTCTATATTCATTATTTTCGTTCCTCATTTACTGATTCTTTCTTTACTAAAAAATACAAATCCCACACCCCATTTCTTCTCTACTGATTCAACCATTGAACCCATTCCTTCTCCTTATTCCTCTCACAAACGAGCCACTAAACCCATCTCTGCCCTACTGGTTTCATAAGCCTTTTCCCCAGCTCAAGCCTCACTGATCCAGCACAAGCCAGAGCAGCTTGGGCCATTGATGTGCCGCCGTTGAGCTTGGATCGCCGTTGGTCCTTGTCGGCGATCAAGGGGACAGAGAGGGCAGTAGGGAGGCAATGGTTTGGGTTTATGTTTGTTTGTTAGGGGAGTGTTCGATTAGTTAGTGAGTTAGGTAGTTAGTAAGTGGTTTGTTAGGTCTGTTAGTGGTCTGTTTTGGGTTGGGTCGCTGGGTTTCTCCACCTATAAAAGGAGGGGTAGAGGCAGAGTTCGAAAAGAACTTTGGTGAGAGAGAGGTAGAGAGTTTAGAGTGCTAGAGAATTCCAGAGAGAAAGGGAGGCTCATGGGAAGGAGAGAAGGAGAATTTTGATATTTCGGCAAGCTACAGAGGTGGATCCACGTCGTCAGGCCAGGTACGCTCTCCTCCTATCTCTTATAGCTCTAAACATTGCTTCCTAGGATCCCCTCTCTCTTTCTGGATCAATTCCGAGCAATTCAGGTGTTTTCTCTGGACGGAATTGCTCCTCGGAGCTCGTCGTCATTGTTTTTCGGCGCGCCAGCGATATAGGTGAGAGGGTGGTCCAGGGCATGGTCCTAGCCCCTAGTAGGTCCTATCTTCCTCCCTTGGTCTTCCTCTTGCTTCTCCGATCCCTGGCGCGCTGCTTCATCGCCTCCAGAAGCTCCACCAGAAGATCGCCGGAGTTACACCAATCCTGCCGTCGCCGGAGAAGACGACTACTCCGGAGAAGGAGCTCGTGCTCCTCGCAGCTCCAAGCCCTTCCGAGCTTCTAGAAATGCTCTGTGACATGCCTCGAACACTCCGGACCCCTTGGAACCGCGCCATGAGCCGTCGATCATCACAGCGACCAAGCTCGTTGGAAAGGACGCCATCGACGACTGTCGAAGCACGCCTTCGCTCCATCCTCCCTCACTCCGCTCTAGAAGAAGCAAGGAAGTCCCTCCCGTTGCCCCGAGGCCTCCACGACCGCTGGATTGCCGCGCCATAGCCTCGACAAACCACCTTCTTCTCCGACACCGTCGCCGAAGCTCCTCGACAGCAAGGGAGGTGGGAAGCCCGCTGCCACCGTTAGATCTCTGATCCACTCCGATGGATCTTCTCCCTTCTTCTTCCTCGTGCTTCCCGTGGGGTCCGATCTAAGATCAGACCACATGAAGGCTTTGTATGCCCCCTTCGGCGGTCGTTGACGGCGGAGCTTCGTCGTCGGCGACCGTTGTTTCTTTTTTCCATTTAAAAAACAATTTAAAACATTTTATTTGAATAAAATACAGAAACATTGTTTTTCTTTCAATCAGATCCTTTTGTCATTACACATAGGTCCTTTTATTGCAAATATGTCCTCCATTCATTTTTCATAAATCATTCGAATAAAGTTTTCACTAAAAATATTACCTTTTCCCCCCTGAACATTTAAAATAATGTTTTCGAAGCATTAAACTTTAGCAAAAGCCCTCAAGTTTTCTTTTAAAGCATTTTATTTCAGGAATTTTGCATAAAGGACCCTAAGATTTCCTGAAACTTTTCTAAATGCATCTTTTACTATGAAAATTGCATGAAAGTCCCTGTATTCTTCTGAAGTCATCCAGAATGCCTATTTTTGCAGGTTAAATTGCATAGAAGCCCCTGTATTTTACTGAAACTTTCCAGAATGCACATTTCTTTGGTTTATTTGCATTAAAACCCTTGGATTTTATTGAAAACTTCTCTAAAGCATGTTTTCTCTAGATAAATTGCATTTTAACCCACAGACTTTACTGAAATTCTTCTGAGTGCTTTATTTCTCTGTGAATTACATTTTTGCCCTCGGTTTCTAAGGAAATTTTTCTGGATGCTTTATTCTGCTAGGCAATTTGCAATTTAGCCCCTGTACCTCACTGATTTTGCTTTGAATGCCTGTTTTCTAGGGTAAAATGACTGTTTTGCCCCTGAAAATTTCTAAAACCTTTCTGAATCATTTTTCTTGCATTTTTACCCTGAATTTCCACTGAATTGTTTTAAATGCATGTTTTAGTGGTAAAAGTGCATTTTGACCCCCTAGGAAACTTCATTTTGACTAGGATTGCACATATTAGCACATTTGACCCCAGATTTCTTCATAATTGCATAGAATGTGTTTTCCTATGTATTTCTAAAGATTTGGGCTTCAGAATATCAGTTTTAATCAGAATTTGGGTTTTTTTGCACAAAGGCCCCCGGAATTCTCACTATTTACACTTGCATATGCATTTTGATCATTTTTTCACATCTTTCTTGCAAGTTTTCTTGCCTTTTCTTCCTTACATTGCGCATGCTTTTCCAACTCTTTTCGAGCTTGGTTTTACTCACCGCTTCCCAGTTTTCGCCTTTAGATTTGTTTTGGCTTTCCATCGCCTGAGGGCGTACAGTAGAAGGATTGACAAAGCCGACATGGTCCCCAAATGAGGATTATTTTCCTTTTTTTCATTTTCTCGGATTTTATCCAAATTTCGACTTATTTGCGAGATGCTTTCCAAGAATTTCTCAATTTTCACGATTTTCCTCATCGCCCAAGGGCGTACAGTAAAGCGGCATTCTCCATGCCTACATTTGACTCTCGGATTAACTTTTCCCTTTGTTTCATTTCTTTACTTTGATTTCGCATGTTTTCAGTCATATTTAGTATGAGCATATAGAATAAGCAAGCATACATCCATAGACCATTGACAATAGGGAAACCTAGAAAGACCAAGTTTTCTTGGGCGCCTGGGGGTGCCTAACCCCTTCCTCATGAGTAACCAGAATCCTTACCTGTTCTCTGGCCGGCATTCATTTGTGCATTGTTCATTAGGCACGGAGCACACACATACATTTTTCATCTTATTTGCTTCTCGATTTTCTTGTGTTTTTTTTCCTCGTCTTTCCATTAAAAGACTAGGTGGCAACTCCTTTCCTTATCCTTTTTTATCTTCCCTTGGTGTTTCCGGGTCTAGTCTCTTCCTCCGGATTCACCATCTTCGCCGTGACCATATCGGGTCTCCTCGTGTGCTTTCACGCACCCGGTAGGAGGAGAGTCATGCAAGGGTTCCACCGGCATGGTCACTGTGCTATTCTAGGTCAAAGGATTAACAAATTACCACATGTGATTTACTATGTAAGTAAGACATTGAATGATGCACAACTAAATTATTCTATCACTAAGAAAGAATTTCTAGCTGTTGTTTTTGCCTTAGAGAAGTTTTGGTCTTGTTTAATAGGATCCCACATCATTATCAACATTGGCCATGCAATATTGAAACACCTTTTAGCAAAGAAGGATGCAAAAGCTCGACTGATTAGGTAGATTCTTCTACTTTTAGAATTTGATCTTGAAATTAGGGACAAAAAGAATTTTGAGAATGTGGTAGTTGACCATTTATCTCGTTTAAAACTTGAACCATCCAATGACCCTCTAATCAATGATAGCTTCCCTAATGAAAAATTATTAGCAATATCATCTGAACCTTGGTTTGCTGACATAGTAAACTACCTAGTGACTAGTGACATCCCATCAAAATGGACCAAACAGGATAGATACAAGTTCATGTCTCAAGTCAAGTTCTTCCATTGAGATGATCCATATTTGTTTAAATATTGTCTTGACCAAATCATTAGGAGATGCATTCCTGACAAAGAAATTCAGAGTGTTTTGTCATTTTGCCATGATCAGGCTTGTGGAGGTCATTTTGGGCCTAGAAAGACAACTACCAAAGTGCTTCAATGTGGATTTACTGGCTCACTCTATTTAAGGATGTTTATGAATATTATTAGAGTTGTAATAGGTGCCAACAATTGGGCAAGATCACAAGAAGGAATATGCTGCCGTTGCAATCCATATTAGAAGTAGAGATTTTTGATATGTGGGGGATCGATTTTATGGGCCCATTTTCTAATTCCCATGGTATTTTAGTGGCGGTTGGTTGTGTGTCCAATGACAACAAGGTGGTTATTGAATTTTTAAAATCACACATCTTTTCTAGGTTTGGTATGCCACGAGAGATCATTAGTGATAGAAGCACACATTTCTGCAACCAATTATTTGAGGCCTTGATGAGAAAATATTCTATCACCTACAAGTTGCCACTCCATATCATCTTCAAACAAGTGGCCAAGTGGAGGTATTAAATAGGCAGATCAAGCAAATTTTGGAGAAAATTGTTAAACCAAAAAAAAGATTGATCTGAGAAACTACATGATGCCTTATGGGCCTATCGGACCGTATTTAAGACCAACTTAGGAATGTCTCCATATCGACTTGTATTTGGAAAAACGTGCCACTTGCGAGTAGAATTAGAATATTGAGCATTAGGGGCCATCAAGCAATTGAATTTAGATTTAGTCACTACTGGAGTCAAGAGGAAATGACAATTGAATGAGTTAGAAGAGTTCAGAAATGAAGCATATGATAGCACTAAGATTTACAAGGAGAAGACCAAGATCTTTCATGATAAAAGAATTCTAAGGAAATCGTTTTTACCAAGTCAGAAGGTTCTCCTATACAATTCTAGGTTTCATCTATTTCTAGGGAAATTAAGGTCCAAATGGACAGGACCTTATGTAGTGGAAGTGGTCTACACCCATGGAGTTATGGAAATTGAAAATCCAAAGAACAGTGAAATTTTTAAGGTCAATGATCAACTTTTAAAACCATTTTTGGAACTACCCACTAAAAAGGAAAGTGAGGACATGATTCTTCATGATCCTCAGTATCTTGGGTAAGTAATGGTCATATCATGTATATATGTATGAATTGTACATGACGTTTCTTTTCTTAGAAGTAGAAGCACTTCATCCCGAATCAAATATTATTATTATAATCTTATGTGATTTCATTGATCATATCATTCATTACATACATTGAGGATAATGCATGGTTTAAGTGTGGGGAGGAGTCTTCTCTGTGTCTTTTTCATTTCTATATAGTTGTTGGGTACCTTTTCCTTTTTCTTTTGGTTATTTGAATTCATTTTTTTCTTTAAGAAAAACAAAAAAATGAAAAAGAGAGAGAGAGAGAGAGAGAGAAATAGGAACTATCCACATTAGTCTAATCAATAAGGAGTGAAGGAGTAACCTAGTGTTGAAATTCAAAGGTAAGACTGAGTAATTGAGAACCCGATGATTCAAAGAGTAGAGACAAAATCTAAAAAATAGTATCATCTGAAATATTTATAACTTGTATGTACCTTATCATGTACTATCACTCTAGTCCGTAGCTATGGGGAATAAAGGAAGGCCTAAATACCTTAGTAATACAAAAAAAACCCTCTAATCATTGAGTAATAGGGTATCGTGCCTTAGTAAGCATTGGTATTCACGTAAAAAGATGATTGAAGGAGAAAAAAAGATTAATAACATCCAATAATCACTGAATAATTGGATATCATGCCTTAGTAAGCCTTGGTATTCACATAAAAAGGTGATTAGAGGATCAAAAAAAAAGTCTTGTCTTTGAGGCCTTAGCTACTCGAGTGATTAAGTCTTTAGAGGTGTCTTCACATCTGGTGACCTAAAACCATCTGACTTGGGTTCCACTTACCTAAAGCTTGCTAAAAGAGTGGCTAAGAATAAAGTATAAGAAAGCAAGACACCAAGAAATGAAATAAAATTGCTAAGGTAGGAAGATTAGATTTGAAAACTCATGCTAAGGTCTATTTCACAAATACAAGGTACATATGAGCAAATTTTTAAGAAGATGATGTGCAAAATAGGATAGAGTCTCTATGATGACAAGATGAGGGTTCTCAATAAAGGTTAAACTAGAGGATTAAGATACTAGGAAACTTTGGATCTGTTAGTTGAGTAGTTTAATGTGGATACCTTAGAATTTTTCTTTTTCTTTATCTTTTCACTTTCTTGATTCCTTGACCAGTTTTCTTCTAGGATTTTGTGGGTGGATCCATTGCAAACCCTCACGAGACACCACTCGTCCATTAGGGCAACCTAGGGGTTTAAAAGCTTGTTGCACGTGCTAAGTGCAACCGCGATTCCTACAAAAATGAGTTAGGTTTGTTTACTTTTTAGAGTTAGTTTTGCTTGAGGACTAGCAAAAGATAGGTATGGGGGTGTTTCATTAGCTCATAATGTATATATAATTTATTCTCATATCTTATCGATTTTGTATATAAATAATATTACTCGAGGTGTTTTGTGTAAATTTTACAGGAACTTGGGAACCTAGAAAGAACTTGGAAAAAAAGAGGCAAAAAAAGAATAAATGTGAAAGAAAACACGATATTTTGTTCTACGTCAAGAGATCAAAGGAACATGTACCACGTGTGTAAATACTGAGAAAAATATCACCTAAAGGATTGGACCAAGTTAGAGCTTATCTCGGTCGACGTGGACGCCTCCTAGGTGCCCGTGGAGGATTTTTTGACTCAATCTTCAGGCATTGCGATCTTTAGTCGAAAATATCTTATATTTCAAATTAGAATTCAAAATTTGTAATCGGTTTTATCTCTAACGTAAGTAAGTTCTTGTAAGCCTATAAAGGACCCTTGGTGTAACATCTGTGCTTGGATTTTTCCATTTTAATATAAACCATGGATTTCTTGTAATTATTTGTTATGGTTTATTAATGGTAAATCCAATTTGTGTTTGTTGGTTGTGGGTTCTCTCGGTGTTTTGTGCTCTGGTTCCTCCCCTGTGGTGTGTTTCT
>JAMKQA010037478.1:0-12263 GCA_024699735.1 Posidonia australis | reverse complement strand
TTAATTAGGGTTTTATTGAATTTTAAGTTGATTTAAGTGGATTTTAGCTGGATTAAGTGGATTAGGATTTATGGTTGGATTTTTAAGTGGATTTAATTGGATTTTGTCTGATTAGGGTTTTGTGGAATTTAAGGTGGATTTCAGCTAGATTAAGTGTTTTATTTGCTTTTCAGTGAATTTTAATGGGTTTTAGTATTTTATTGGGTCATGTGGGCTAGTGTGGGTCTGATTGGGACCTACGTGAACTAGGGTTTTGGTGGTCACGACCAGAGCATCAACCGGAGGAGCCTGCTGCCAAATGAGCTCAAAATTGGGGTGTCTACAATATCATTGCCCAACATGCCACAAGTCTTTAAAACAATGTTTCGAGAAGGGGAGGAGAGGAGCACATCTAGCGGCTCCAATGAGGTGCTGGACGGTCGAAGATGGTTGCCCACCCCCCTCGCCGTCGACGTAGCTCTGGTGACGGCGTCGAAGAAGAAGACGACTCTAGAGGCAACAGCATGGTGGCTCTGGACTCCCGGAGGGCTGGGAACGAGGAGAGAAAGATTTTTCCCCATCCAGAAGCCAGAAACATGTCGTTCCTCCACCTCTCGATTGAACTCTAGTGGCGCTCTGGCGATGGCAACTATTGGGAGGAATCGAGGCTCAATTCATGGCACTGGAGCTTCTGGTGAGTTGGAGGAGTGCTGTGGATCATTTCCCAAAGGTCGGAGCATCGCTGCGAAGAGTGGAGCACCAGATTGCATTTTACTGTAGCCTTCTTCCCCGGCGACGGCGAGCGCGATTCTGGCGAGCTACTCATGTGGCCTCCAAAGGGATTGAAACGGCATCCAAAGAGGCAGCGAAGCTAGAGGAGATCTGTCTCGAGAGGATGAAGCAGGCCAGGGCACGAATTGTCCACTGGATTCGTGCCCCCACCTACGTCGTCAAAAAATCACGTTGGGGAAGGTAGAGGAAGACCTAGGGAACTAAAATTGAAAGAAATTGAGGTCTGATGGGAGCTTACCTAAGCTGGCAGTGATGAGCGCCATCAGAGCTCATCGGAGCTCGCTGGAGATGGCCTGATGCTTGAATTCTTCCTCTCTGATTTCAGACCTCTCTGGTTGCTCTGGTTGAGAGAAAACTCCTTGGTGACTCTCCTCTCAATTTTTCCAAGTTTTTTCTCTCCTTTTTTTCCCTCTTTTCCCTTGGAAATGGGGGGTATTTATAGGCTTACAATGGCTAGGTAGGTTGTTATAAGTTGTTATGGTTAGTTAAAGGTTGTTATGGTAGAGTGGAAAGTGGTTAGGGTTGTTATGGTGGAGAGGGAAGTAGTTAAGGTTGTTATGGTAGAGTGGGAAGTAGTTAAGGTTGTTATAGTGGAGTGGGAAGTTGTTATAGGTTGTTAGGGTTTTAGATTAGGGTTTAGGGTTTGATTTAGGGTTTTGAATCAGGTTTTGAATTAGGTTTAGGGTTTTGAATTAATTCTAAGATTTTGGATTAGGTTTTGAATTAGTTTTAGGGTTTTGGATTAGATTTAGGGTTTTGAATTAAGCTTAGGTTAGACGAAGTTTCTAGAAGGAGGAGGTTACCAAAGAATGACCACACTCTAGAACCCAAATCACTATGAAAGAGAAGGTGTTCCAGAGACTCTATGTGAGGAGACTAGCAGTAATGACATCTAGAAGGCAAATGAACCGCTCTGGACTGGACATTCACGTCAACTGCATTGGCATTCCACCCAATACGCCACATAAAAAGAGCCATCTTAGTAGGTAACAAAGGAGACCAAATCCACTTGACAGAACAAGAAGCTAAAGGAGAGACCTTCGACATAAACTTCGAAACACTACTAACAGAAAAATTACCGTCTGAGGAAGGCAATTAGACAAGACGATCAGCCTCCCCACACCCTAGCACTTGTAGATTTTTAAGAGCAGCCCACATAGTAGAAACATCCCCCACATCATCCACAATGTCATCCACAAATAATTCTGAATGGAAGAAGACATCTATCACTTTAACATCAAGATCAGCCACCAAACATTAAGAAAATAGACTAAGAAAAATGCTTTTGTCAAACCACTTTTCCCTCCATAAATCTGCATTCCCTTTATCAATAAGCCAACAATAATTATTCACCACCCACGGCATAACAGCCATGAGGAGCCATCCATCCATGCTTATCAACATTATACTTGGTAGCATAGAAAATAGACCATAGAGTTTCCTTTTACTGCAATTTCAAGCAATTTTTTATTTTAAAAAGAAGATGAATATCAGTCAACTTCCAAATTCCCAGACCCATAACCTCCTTGGCTTTTGTGCAAGTATCCCAATTAACCCAATGATAACGCCTCTTGCCTCTTTAACACCCCAAAGAAATTCCCCAAGTAATCGATCAATCTCACCCATAATATTACTTGGAATTTTCAACATCGACAAAATATGAATAGGGATAAATGATAAAACATTTTTCACTAGGACAAGTCTCCCAGCTATGTTTACAAATTTGCCAAGGCAACCATCAATACAAACCCTGATCTTCTCCACTAAAGGATGGACATAACTACTCTTAAACCTACTAGCCATAATAGCAGCACCCAAATACAATAAAGGCCACACCCCCTTGGAAAATCCAGTTCTAAGCTCAATAGACACGTTCTTTCCATTGTCACTCTTCCAAAAATACTGACATTTATTTCTCCCCATACTTTAACCCAAAGAATTCTCATACAAAGCAAGAAACTCCATGAGCCGAGAAATAGAAAGACAATCCCCTCTATTGAACAGAAGCGCATCATCTGCAAACATTAAGTGAGCAAGCCCCAACTCTTTGCCAGACGTCACATATCTCTGACAGTGTCCCTGACTGAATAATGAAGAGATCCCTCTACTAAGAACTTTTTGAGCAAGAATAAAAAGAGTAGGGGATAAAGAGTCACCTTGCTTAAGACCTCTAGTAGGCTTGAAAAAACCAGCTTGAGACCCTTTAATAAGAACAGTAAACCATTTGTTAGTCAAAGTCTGGCTAATCAAATCAACAAACCTTGTAGAGAAACCATACCGGGTGAGCACCTTGAACAAAAAGGCCCACTCCATACGATCATAAGCCTTAAGCATGTCCAACTTAAAAATCATGTTTCGTCCTCAAGATTTTTTATCAATATCAATAATCCTCTCCTGAGCCAATTGGATGTGATCACAAATGTCTCTAGCCTTGACAAATCCGACCTGCTCCACACTAATCAGCCTAGGTAACTAGTCCACTAAACTATTGTTGAGAATTTTAGAACAAATCTTAGAAGATACATTCCCAACACAAATAGGTCTGAATTGAGCAAAACAAACAAGATGCTTTACTTTAGGAATCAGACTAATCAAAGATGTCAAGAAACTTCTGTGCATCAGCCCCCCCTCCCCCCCAAACAAAAAAATATGTGACTGATTCAAGGAGATCCTCTTTAATGATGTCCCAAAAAGCAAGATAAAAAGAGACCGGGAAGCCATCCGGACCACCAGTCGCCTCCACAGGCGTAGTCCGAAGCGTAGCAAGGTGCTTCTCCATATCAAGTAATCTAGTAAGACTGACACAATCCGCCTCTGAAATCAAATTAGGAATATGGTCAATAATCTCTCCTCCAACTGAAGTGAACAACTACTTGAAGAATATGATACCAGCCTCCTTAATTTGGTCCACGTCATGCATCCACCTACCCTCGTCATCCTTGATAGGATGGATGAAGTTTCTGTGCCAACAATTCTTCACCATATTATGGAAGAAAGAGATATTTTTGTCACCTGCAATTAACCACTTACAGTGAGCCTTCTGGTACCAATACTTTTCTTCCTGTTTGAGAGCCTCCTCTAAATTTTGCTGAACCTAACACAACTCCACTAGCCTTTCTACCTAAAAATCAATATCTTGTAAATGCTAAACCCGAGCAATGTCCTCCTTGGTCCTTCTAACATTAGCAAAGATATCTCCAAAGCATTCTTTGTTCCATTTCCGTAGACACTCCTTCAACCTAGACTTCTTCAGAAACCACCTAAAGGATTTATCACCATGGTCCTCCACAGGTTGGTTTCAGGAGTCTTTTATAACCTAAACACAATCTTTATCCTCAACCAGACATCAAGAAACTTGAAGGGCCTAACCCTCCAATCCTGACGCTTAGAAAGGGCAACCACTAACGAAGCATGATCCGAATGAACCCTAGAGAGGTGGTTCACCTTGATTAAAAAACTTCTGGCAAGAAGAATTTTTTGTAATTCACTAAAAGCAAACTAACATTCTTAATAATTTTCTAATTCATTATTTGTGGTTGATTTTACATATTTTTCTTTCTTCTTAGTTAATCTACTCCAAAATGAACTACCACTACTACTGTAACACCTAGAAATTCATTTTCCTTGTACTTATACATTTTAATGAAGTTTACTATAGGCAGGAGTTACTGGTGTGAAGCCATTTCAGTAATTCAGTGGTTTTGTGCTTTGGCTTCATTGTTTGGCTTGTTCTGTGCCTCTTGTTTTTTGGAGGCACTGTGCTTGTGCTTTTGTGTCTGGACATGCTAGTGTGGAAAGGTTGATGCCTCATGTTTTGTGGTTCATGAGGGAGCAGTTGGTTTTGGCTGGAGCATGTAGATAGTGCATGCATTTTGATTTGTTATTGTGCACATGAGTAACCACCACGCACCCACGCATATAAGAGGGAGAAGGAACGTAGCTTCCCCTACATGATTCCTTCATCCTTCTTCCATGCCAACAACTCCCCTCTTCTTCCTCAAGTTGGCAAGCGGTCAGTGAGAGCCTCGGAGCCCCTTCTCTCCCTCATTCCCATGCCTCTTCTCCCATCTTCCCCCATGCTTCCCCTTTTTCTTTTCCTCTTCTCTCCCTTCTCCTCCTTCCTCCCTATGAGAGAGAGTGGTGAGAGAGAAGGAGTTCAATTGAGCCTCCCCTTGTCCCATGAGCTCTGATTTCCTTCCCTGGTGGTGTGGCAAGCTCGTGGAGTGGTCGTGAGGTGCTCAGTGTGCTCTTGATTGTCGGCGGTCCGCGTGGTTGGCCAAAGTTGGCGGAGGAACCTTGTGATCAACCAAAAGGTACACACCTCACATCTCAACTTTTGATTGGCTTAAAAATGATGAAAATAAGTAGAATGGCATGAAATTAAGGTGTGGTAGTGATTTCCTAACTTATGGGAATTTATGGTGCATTTATGGCTATTTAAGGCATGCTCTATACTATTCATCTGTTTGAAGTTCTTCAGCTTTGATTTTTAATATCTCAAGTTACAATCAATGGATCATGGTGATTTTTGTACTGGATTGTAGTATATTTGAATACCCATGTTTTGGCATTTTCATGGATTTTGTGGTTGTGCGTGGTGGAACCACCTGAGGCTCCCATTATGGGTGAATGTTTTGGGTAAGGGCTCTCTATTCTTTTTTAGTCGACAGAAACAACATGTGGAATTTATTTCAGTATGCCGATCCTACCTTTAGAATGCCTTGAGCCTCTGGTTTGGTCGACAGTTTGCTCAGTTTGCTGACCTTGTGCCCTGTGCCCCTGGTTTGGTCGACCATTTTGTTTTGATCCATTGAACCAAGGCTTTGAGACTCCCTAGTTTGGTCGACCGGCCTATTTTGGTCTATCGATTCAAGCCTCTACACTGTTTTAAAGTGGTTTTTCAATTGACTTCCTGAATGGTCTTATATGATTTAAAGGCACGATGTTTTGAGGACAAACATGGTGATATATAAATGGCTTTGAAAAAGATTTTCAAGAAAATGTGATGGTATTTCTGGAAAAGAGTTTTCCATAGTTTTTGTAATGGATCAAGATACCAGTTGGTCGTGCTACTTAGACCAGGGAATGTGACAATATTCTAAGGGGGTTAAGAACATCACATTGGTCGACGTTGGAGACCAAAAGACTATAGGCAAGTGTTCATCAGATCCTAGAGGTTGAGCACGTCACCTCGTGATCGACCTCGACCTCGTGAGGGTCAACTCCTGGCACTGGACCTTTTGGAGACGTAATGGAGGGTAAGGATGAGTAGTTTGGTGTTGTATAATCCTTTATGTATTTGTTGTAACCTCTCCTATATTCTGGACAATTGTCTACTTTGAGAATGTTGTGTTGTTGGTGTGCTTGGACAATGGGCTCTTTTCTTGTGGCGGACCAGATGGTCAAGGTGTTGTTTGACTCAGGGAGTTCCTTTACCTATGTCTCTGAGTTCTTTGCGATGGAGATGGAAGATAGGCTAGATAGGATGGCCTTTCATCTCAATGTGGTAACGTTGTTGGGGGAGCATAGTTTAGCCTGAAAGTATCTACGGTCTGTTGGCTTGATGCTGAATGGCAAAGAGTTTGAGGCCAAACTTATCATCATGGACATGCAAGAGTACAATGTAATACTCGACATGAATTGGTTGGCTCATCAATCTGCCTTAATAGACTACGCTCGGAGTAGCTAGAGATGATTCTTTCTTTGCACAAGGTGTGTGTCATGGTGAGCCTAAGCTCGTCATTTCAGTAATGAAGGCTTACAAGTCGTTACTTAAGGGTTGTGTGGGGTATCTAGCTAGTATACTTACTTCCACTTCTCTTGAGTTGGGTGTTTACAACATCTCTATGATTCATGAATATCCCAATGTGTTCCCTGATGATTTTCTTGGCATGCCACCTTACAGGAAAGTAGAGTTCTTGATCGATCTAATTCGAGGGTCTAGTGTTGTTTCGAAGCATCCTTACTATAACACCCGTAAAATTCATTTTGTAATTATTTACATTATAATGAATTTATGTTTAGACGAGTATTACTATTCCGAGGCCCGTTTGTGTGGTTTGGTGATTTTAGGCTTGGACCTTGTGGGCAAGCTTCTGTTTGCGTGTCCCTGTGCTTGGTTGGCACTGTGCAATGTGGTGCTATACTTGTGTGCCCAAGTGTGGGTCCATGTGGGACCTGCGTTTGTGGGCTGGTTGGTGGGAGTGATTGGTGCAGTGAGTTGTTAGCTTGTGTGGGAGGCCGGTGGTTGCACTATGCATGCATGCATACAACTACCACCCTCGACGCGTATATATGTTGCAACTAATGACCTTTTCTTCTACACCTCTCCTCCTCTTTCTCCACGCGTCTTCCCTCTTCTTCCCGAGCATGCCATCTCCTTCTCCTCCCTCACTCATCCTCTCCTTTTCCCCCACTCTCCCCATTCACCCCCACCTTCTCCTCTCCCCCGTCTCTCCCCCACCTACTCCCTTGTTTCTTCCCTCTCCCCTGTCGGTGTGCTCGAGAGTTGGCAGAGGCGTGCGGTAGTGTGCGGCGGCGTACGGTGACATGTGGAGCTTCGATGAGGCGTCCTTAAGGTCGTGGGGTGGCCGTGGACGTGTGGAGTCACCGGAGTTGGCCAAAGATCGGAGTTGGATCGTTGGAGAGCCTATTGCAGGTATGCACCTCCAACCAATGTATAGAAAACATGAAATTGGTAGAAATTGATAGGAATGCATGAAATCTAGATAAAGTTATATTCGTAGAATTTATTGTGATTTAAAAAGTGTTTATTGTGGTATTTATGGTGATTTATGGCGGTTGTTGCTTTTTGGATCCTTATGAGCCTTCTTCCTTTGTGAATTTGTATCTTGATGCATGGTGAATGGATTTTAGTTTTGTTTGTTGGGATTTGGTATAAACTCGAGGATCTACATTTTATGTTTTATGTGAGATTTTGTATTTGTTTTGGGAGTCCGATCATAGGTCCCACTTTGGGCGATTTTGAAAGTATGAGTTTTAGGCCATTTTCTAGAATTGTAGAATTCGACGTACCGAATTGGAAATGGCATACCGACACAGTAATTTTCAATATACCAAATCCTTTTGGCATGTCAATTTTTCTACAGTTTTAGTCTTCTAGTCGATTCGGTCCGTCTAATCTCTTCGATCGACCAAACCAAGAAAATTTGGCATACCGAACCTATTTTTCAGCATGCTGAATCAGGGCCCAGAGATTTTTATAAAAATATGATTTTGAGGGTTTTCTGGATTGGTTTGTATTGTGCCTTTGAAATGGGATTGTGAGCCGTCAGTGGTGGTTCCCTAAAACACCTGATGTGCCATTTTGCTGAGGTTTTGAAAGAGTTTCCAAAGATATAAAATGGTTTGAAAAATGGTTTCAAAGAGATGGATAGCCCGTTTTGGAAAATGGTTTTTCTAGTTTTCTGTGTGCAGGCCAAGACAGTGAGGGACCATGTCGTCGGGACTAGGGAATGTGACGACATTTTCTGGTGGTCGGGCATGTCTCTTTGGTTGAGGTCGAGGGCCAAGATACTTGAGGCTGAGGGACGTCGAGTCTTGGAGGTATGAGACTCCTTGATTGTCGTCTCAAGGCTAGGGTTGTGGTACACATGTTGAGGTGCCTTGTAGCATGATAGGGAGGTATGATACTCCTGTTGTCGCTATGAGCATTGAGGCTCTGGTGTCGTCGAGTGTGGAGGTATGACACTCCCTCCTAAGCACCATGTGGAGGACATCATGAGGTGGCATACCCTATGGTGGCCAATGTGGGTGGGACACGTGCCCTATAGCTGGTAGCATCCTGAGAGACAAGACTGCCTTTCCAGAGAGGGGTTGGCTTTGTTAGGTTTCTCTAGGTGGGAGAATCGTGGGACGATGATTGCTCCTACACAGAGTGGCTTCACCGTGGCAATGTAGATGCCATGGTTGCTCCTTAGTGGACTTCTTGTGGCCAGAGTTGGTTGCCTAGCACTAGGCTCCTCGATTCACTGTGTGTGGTTTTGGCCATTGAGAGCCTCGTTCGTGGTTTTGGGCTAATAGAGCCCTAGTTGTTGTTTTGGCCGGTGTGGGCCTAGTTTTGTGGGACTTCAAAGAAAATGATTGCAAAATGAATTTAAAAGGAAAATTAATATAGTTTTGTTTTCTGTCATTTTGTGGGGTGCGTGCTAGGTGACTTTGTCACTCACGCTTTCCTCGTGTTTTTGGGTTGCAGGTGCAGGCATGTAGAGGGTTTGGCATAGTGCATATAGTCTAGAGTCTTGTAGCCGCACACGTAGGTTCTTGGTAGTTGATATTTTCTGTTTAACTTTTAATTTCCCATAATTTAATTTGATTTAAATTATTATGAGAAATTTGGGGCATGACAGTTATCGTATGGCAACAGCAGAGTTGAGAGAGCTCAAGACCCAATTGCAAGAGTTGCTGGACAAGGGTTTTATCAGGCCTAGTGTATCACCATGGGTAGAGCCTATCTTGTTTGTCCACAAGAAGGATGGTTCACTCTGACTATGTATCGATTATCAGATATTGAATCATATCACGGTGAAAAACAAGTATCCCTTGCCTCGCATTGATGACCTGTTCAATCAGTTGCAGTTAGCTCTTGTTTTTTTGAAGATTGATCTGAGGTTGGAGTATCACCAGCTGAGGATACAAGATTTAGACATTCAAAAGACTACTTTCTAAACACGATACGACCACTATGAATTTATGGTTATATCCTTCGGCTTAACCAATGCAATGGTTGCATTTATGGACTTAATGAATAGGATTTTTAGCCCGTTTCTAGACAAGTTTGTGGTAGCATTCGTGGATGATGTTATGGTCTATTCACCAAATGTGGAGACTCTTGCCTTACAGTTGAGGGTAGTGTTAGATACTCTAAGGCAACAACAATTGTATGTCAAGTTCTCCAAGTGCGAATTCTAGCTAAGCAAACTTATGTTCCTTGACCATTTAATTTCTAAAGAAGGCATCAGAGTGGATCTTGCCAAAGTGGAGGTAGTGAGTAGTTAGGGAAGCCCAAGACAATATCAGAGATTAGAAGCTTCATGGATTTGGTAGGCTACTATAGGAGGTACATCAGGGATTTCTTCTCCATAGTCGTGCCTTTGACAGAATTGACTCAGAAGGGAGTCCCGTTCGGTTGGGACCATGATTGCAAAGCAAGCTTCAATGAATTGAAGGCTCATCTAATTTCTTCTCTCATTTTGACTCTGCCTTCTAGAAGTGGTGGCTTCACAGTGTACAGTGATGCCAGTGGTGTCAGGTTGGGTTATGTCTTGATGCAGCATGGCAATGTCATGACGTATGCTTCTCACCAACTGAAGGATCACTAAAAGAACTACCTGACCCATGATCTAGAGATGGTTGTTGTAGTGTTTGCTCTTAAGCTCTAGTGACACTATCTATATGGGGAACAGCTCGAGGTCTTCACCGATCATCAGATCCTGAAGTATATTTTCACTTAAAGGGACCTCAACTTGAGGCAGCGTAGGTGGGTGGAGTATCTTAAGGACTTCAATTTAAGTTTGTCCTACCACCTTGGGAAGGCCAACATGGTTGCCTATGCTCTGAGTCGGTGTATACACATGATGGCGAGCTTGATGGTAAAGGAGTAGACCATGCTAAAGGATCTAGTGGGTTGCAAGCCTAGGAGACAAGCTTAGGGAGTGGTTGGTGCCTAGGTGGCCAACCTGTCTATCCGCCCCAAGTTGGTGGAGTTCATTATTTCTTGTTAGTAGCTTGATCCTTTTGTTTAGGCTGTCTTTGAGAAGCTAAAGGCTGGTGGAGAGCCTTATTTTTCTATTGAGGCATATGGAGAGCTAAGGTATGATCTACACCTATATATGCCCTAGTATAAGGAGGCCAGGCAGAGGTTGTTAGATAAATCTCATCGATCCAAATACACCATTCACCTTGGGAGTACGAAGATGTACCAAGACCTAAAAAGAAACTTTTGGTGTCTTGGCATGAGAAGAGATGTTACCGACCACGTGGCGAGGTGCATGACTTGCCAGTTGGTCAAGGCAAAGCATCTGAGACCTAAAGGAGCTTTGCAGTCATTGAACATCTCTGTATGGAAATGGGAACACATCTCTATGGATTTTGTCACTGGTTTGCCACGTACCAAGAGGAAGAACAACACCGTGTAAGTGATCATGGACCTACTAACCAAGTCTGCACACTTTTTATTGATCTGGGTGAATCTTCCGATGCATCAATTGGCAGAATTGTATGTGTCAGAGATTGTTCGATAGCATGGTATTCTTGTGCCCATTGTGTTTAACAGAGACACAAGGTTTAGCTCAAGGTTCTGGAGGACTATGCAGGAAGCCTTTGGCATGGTGCTCAATTACAGCACAGTATTCCATCCTCAGTCAAATAATCAGACAAAGAGGACCATCCAGACATTGGAGGATATGTTCAAAGCATGTGCCCTGGATCTGCATGGGAGTTGGAAGGACCACCTGTCATTGATAGAGATTTCCTACAACAAAAACTATCACTTGAGCATTGAGACAGTGTCGTACGAAGCCTTATATGGTAGACCATGCAAATCACTTGTTTGTTGGGGTGAAGTAGGTGAATGTCAGTTACTTGGTCCTAAGATTGTGCTGTTGTACGCAGACAAGGTAGATCTAATCCACAACAGGCTGGTGGCTGAGTAGAGTTAGCAAAAGAGCTATGCCATTCAGAGGCAGAGACCACTAGAGTTTCTGGTGGAAGACTATGTATTCTTGAAGTTATCACCAACAAAGGGTGTAATGAGGTTTAGGAAGCATGACAAGCTGAGTCCCCACTATATTGGCCCCTACCAAATCATGCAAAGGATTGATGAGATTGCACACAAACTTAATCTACCACTAGAGCTATCGTCTATTCACAACATATTCCATAGCTCCATGCTAAGGAAGTGTTTGGCTGATGCATCTCAAGTGTTCCAATTCAGTTGGAGGTGCTCCAAGTGGATTTGCCTTTGTGGAAGATGCCATTCAGATCATCGACTAGAAAGAGCAAGTGTTGTGTAACAAGGTGATTCCGCTTGTTCGTGTGCGATGGCGAACTCATGGAGCTAAAGAGGCCACCTAGGAGCGTGAAGATGCCATCCTAGCCTAGCATCCATATCTTTTTGCCTACCAATGATTTTGGGGCAAAATCATTTTGTAAG
Source organism: Posidonia australis (assembly GCA_024699735.1). NCBI lineage: Eukaryota > Viridiplantae > Streptophyta > Magnoliopsida > Alismatales > Posidoniaceae > Posidonia > Posidonia australis. The sequence goes on along the minus strand of JAMKQA010037478.1, from coordinate 319 downwards.
GTGGTTAGAATGTAACACCTGGAAATTCATTTTCCCTGTAATTATACATTTTAATAAATTTTACTATAAGTAGTTGTTACTAACCCGAGGTCATTTCAATAATTCAATGGTTTTGTACTTTGGCTTTATTGTTTGCTTGTTTTGTGCCTTGTCTTTTGTGCAGGCACTGTGCTTGTACTCTTGTGTGTGGAGAGGTGGACCCATGTGAATAAGAGGGAGAAGGACCGTAGCGGGGGGGGGGGGGGGGGGGGGGGGGGGGGGGGGGGGGGGGGGGGGGGGGGGGGGGGGGGGGGGGGGGGGGGGGGGGGGGGGGGGGGGG
>JAMKQA010037476.1:0-13898 GCA_024699735.1 Posidonia australis | reverse complement strand
ATTCGTTGGCACATTCGTTTGCAAGAGTAACAGCCCGAAAGGTGGAAGGTCAACAGCCAGAGCTGGGCGCCTGCTTGGTGCGCCAGCTTGGTGCGCCAAGTTGGTGCGCCAGCCCTACTCACAGATGTCTGATTTGGGCTCTGGCTAATGGGTTTGGGGCTCGGTTTAAGGGGTGATCACATCCAAAGCAACATAGGGACACTCATTCCTGGGTCACCTCAAAATCGGGGTGTCTACAGGCACCGAGGTTTGTCCGAATAGATCAAATCAGGGATGGGAACATCTAGACTCTATCCGGTAGTCTCGAAAGATGAAAAAGGGGAGGCCTTGAATCCGTTCATCCAGATAGGAATTCGAAGGCGAGAAGTGGCACTGAAGTTTGTCCAAACGGATCGCACCAAGGATTGGAACATCTAGACTCCATCTGGTAGTCTAGAAAGATGAAAAGGGGAGGCCATGAATCCGTCTGTCTGAATAGGAATTCGAAGGAGAGAAGTGGCACCGTGGTTCGTCCAAACGGATCAAACTAGGGATGGGAACATCTAGACTCCGTCCAGTAGTCTAGAAAGCTAAAAAAGGGGAGGCTTGGAATCCATCTGTCCGGATAGGAATTCCAAGGCTAGAAGTGGCACCGAGGTTTGTCCGAACGGATGTAACCAGGGTTGGGAACATCTAAACTCCGTCTGGCAGTCTAGAAAGTTGTAAAAGGGGAGGCCTTGAATCCATCCGTCTGGAAAGGAATTCGAAGGTGAGAAGTGGTAACGAGGTTTGTCCGAATGGATGGAACCTAGGATGGGAACATGAAGACTTCGTCTGGTAGTCTTGAAAGATGAAAAAAGGGAGGCCTTGAATCCGTAGGTCCGGATAAGAATTCGAAGGCGAAACGTGGCACTGAGGTTCATCCAAATGGATCGAACCATGGATGGGAACATCTAGACTCCGTCCGGTACTCTAGAAAGATGAAAAAAGAAAAGGCCTAGAATCCGTCCATCCGGATAGGAATTCGAAAGCGAGCAGTGGCATCGAGGATTGTCCGAATGGATCAAACCAGGGACGGGAACATCTAGACTCTGTCTGGTAGTCTAGAAAGCAGAAAAGGGGAGGCCTTGAATCCATTCGTCCGGATTGGATTTCGAAGGTGAGAAGTGGCACCGAGGTTCATTTGAATGGATCGAACCAGGGATGGGAAAATCTAGATTCCGGGCGGTAGTATAGAAAGATGAAAAAGGGGAGGCCTTGAATCCGTCCATCTGGATAGGAATTTGAAGGCGAGTAGTGGCACCAAGGTTCATCTGAACTGATCGAATCAGGGATGGGAACATCTAGACTCCGTTTGGTAGTCTAGAAAGATGGAAACGGGGATGCCTTGAATCCCTCCGTCTGGTTAGGGATTCGAAGGCGAGCAGTGGCACCGAGGTTCGTCCGAATAGGTCGAACCATGGATGGGAACATCTAAACTCCGTCCAGTAGTCTTAATAAATGAAAAGGGGAGGCTGTGAATCCATCCATTTGGATAGGAATACGAAGGAGACAAGTGGTACTGAGGTTCGTCTGAATGGATCAAACTAGGTTTGGGACCATCTAGACTCCGAGCGATAGTCTGGAAAAATGAAAAAGGCGAGGCCTTGAATCCGTCCGTCCGGAATGGAAATCGAAGGCGAGAAGTGGCACCGAGGTTCATTTGAACGGATCGAACCAGTGATGTGAAAATCTAGACTCCAGGCGGTATTATAGAAATATGAAAAATGGGAGGCCTTGAATCTGTCCATTCGGATAGGAAGTTGAAGGCGAGAAGTGGCACCGAGGTTTGTTGGAACGGATCGAACCAGGGATGGGAACATTTAGACTCCGTCTGGTAGTCTAGAAAGATGAAAAGGGGAGGCCTTGAATCCGTCCGTCCGAATAAGAATTCGAAGGTGAGAAGTGGCACCGTGGTTCGTCCAAACGGATCGAACTAGGGAAGGGAACATCTAGACTCTGTCCAGTAGTCTAAAAAGATGAAAAAGGGGAGGCCTTGAATCCATCCTTCCAGATAGGAATTCGAAGGCGAGAAGTGGCACCGAGGTTCGTCCGAATGGATCAAACCAAGGATAGGAACATCTAGACTCCGTCTGGCAGTCTAGAATGATGGAAAAGGAATGGCCTTGAATCCGTCCATCCGGATAGGAATTCGAAGGCAAGAAGCGGCATAGAGGTTCGTCTAAACGAATCAAACCAGGGATGGGAACATCTAGACTCCGTCTGGTAGTCTAGAAATATGAAAAGGGGGAGGCCTTGAATCCGTCCGTCCAGATAGGAATTCGAAGGCGAGAAGTGGCACCGAGTTTTGTCCGAATTGATTGAATCAGGGATGGGAACATCAAGACTCCGTCTGGTAGTCTAGAACGATGAAAAAGGGGAGGCCTTAAATCCATCCATCCAGATAGGAATTCGAAAGCGAGAAGTGGCACCGAGGTTCGTCCGAATGGATCGAACCAGGGATGGGAACATATGGACTCCGTCTGGTAGTCTAGGAAGAAGAAATAAGGAGGCATTGAATCCGTCCGTCCGAATAGGAATTCGAAGGTGAGAACTGGCACCGTGGTTTGTCCAAACGGATCGAACTAGGGAAGCAAACATCTAGACTCCGTCAAGTAGTCTAGAAAGATGAAAAAGGGGAGGCCTTGAATCTGCCCGTACGGATAGGAATTCGAAGGCGAGAAGTGGCACCGAGGTTCGTCTGAACGGATCGAACCAGGGATGGGAACATCAAGACTTTGTCTTGTAGTCTAGAAAGATGAAAATGGGGAGGCCTTGAATCCGTTCGTCCTGAAAGGAATTCGAAGGAGAGAAGTGGCACCGAGGTTCGTCCAAACGGATTGAACCAGGGATGGAAACATGTAGACTTCATCCGATAGTCTAGAAAGATCAAAATGGAGAGGCCTTGAATCCGTTCGTTCGGATAGAAATTCAAAGGCGAGAAGAGGCACCGAGGTTCGTCCGAACAGATCAAACAAAGGATGGGAACGTCTAGACTCCGTTCGGTAGTCTAGAAAGATGAAAAACGGGAGGCCTTGAATCCTTTCGTTTAGATAGGAATTCGAAGGTGAGAAGTGGCACCGAGGTTAGTCTGAATGGATCGAACCAAGGATGGGAACATCTAGACTCCGTCTGGCCGTCTAGAATGATGGAAAAGGGGAGGCCTTGAATCCATCCATCCGGATAGGAATTCAAAGGCAAGATGTGGCACTGAAGTTCGTCTGAATGGATCAAACCATGGATGGGAACATCTAGACTCCGTCTGGTAGTCTAGAAAGATGAAAATGGGGAGGCCTTGAATTCGTCCGTCTGGATAGGAATTCGAAGGCAAGAAGTGGCACCAAGGTTTGTCCGAACAGATCAAATCAGGGATGGGATCATCTAGACTCTGTCCGGTAGTCTCGAAAGATGAAAAAGGGGAGGCCTTGAATCCGTCTATCCAGATAGGAATTCGAAGGCGAGAAGTGGCACTGAAGTTCGTCCGAACGGATCACACCAAGGATGGGAACATCTAGACTCCATCTGGTAGTCTAGAAAGATGAAAAGGGGAGGCCATGAATCCGTCCGTCCGAATAGGAATTCGAAGGAGAGAAGTGGCACCGTGGTTCGTCCAAATGGATCAAACTAGGGATGGGAACATCTAGACTCCGTCTAGTAGTCTAGAAAGCTAAAAAAGGGGAGGCTTGAAATCCGTCTGTCTGGATAGGAATTCCAAGGCTAGAATTTGCACCAAGGTTTGTCCGAACGGATCTAACCTGGGTTGGGAAAATCTAAACTCCGTCTGGCAGTCTAAAAAGATGTAAAAGGGGAGGCCTTGAATCCATCCGTCCGAAAAGGAATTCGATGGTGAGAAGTGGTAACGAGGTTTGTCCGAATGGATGGAACCTGGGATGGGAACATGAAGACTCCGTCTGGTTGTCTTGAAAGATGAAAAAAGGGAGGCCTTGAATCCGTCCGTCCGGATAGGAATTCGAAGGTGAGAAGTGGCACTGAGGTTCATCCAAATGGATCAAACCATGGATGGGAACATCTAGACTCCGTCCAGTAGTCTAGAAAGATGAAAAAGGAAAGGCTTGGAATCCGTCCGTCCGGATAGGAATTCGAAAGCAAGCAGTGGCATCGAGGATTGTCTGAATGGATCAAACCAGGGACGGGAACATCTAGACTTCGTCCGGTAGTCTAGAAAGCAGAAAAGGGGAGGCCTTGAATCCATCCATCCGGATTGGATTTCGAAGGCGAGAAGTGGCACCGAGATTCATTTGAATGGATCGAACCAGGGATGGGAAAATCTAGATTTCGGGCGGTAGTATAGAAAGATGAAAAAGGGGAGGCCTTGAATCCGTCCATCTGGATAGGAATTCGAAGGTGAGAAGTGGCACCAAGGTTCATCCGAACTGATCGAATCAGGGATGGGAACATCTTGACTCCGTGTGGTAGTCTAGAAAGATGGAAACGGGGATGCCTTGAATCCCTCCGTCCGGTTAGGGATTCGAAGGCGAGCAGTGGCACCGAGGTTCGTCCGAATAGGTTGAACCAAGGATGGGAACATCTAAACTCCGTCCAGTAGTCTTTAAAAATGAAAAGGGGAGGCTGTGAATCCATCCATTTGGATACGAATACGAAGGAGACAAGTGGTATTGAGGTTCGTCCGAACGGATCGAACTAGGTTTGGGACCATCTAGACTCCGAGTGATAGTCTGGAAAAATGAAAAAGGCGAGGCCTTGAATCTGTCCGTCCGGATTGGAAATCGAAGGTGAGAAGTGGCACCGAGGCTCGTCCGAACGGATCGAACCAGGGATGGGAACATGTAGACTCCGTCCGGTAGTCTTGAAAGATGAAAAAGGGTTGGCCTTGAATCCATCCATCTGGATAGGAATTCGAAGGCGAGAAGTGGCACCGAGGTTCGTCCGAACAGATCGAACCAGGGATGAGAACATCTAGACTCTATCCGATCGTCTTGAAATATGAAAAAGGGGAGGCCTTGAATCCGTCCATTCGGATAGGAATTCGAAGGCGAGAAGTGGCACCATGGTTTGTTTGAACGGATCGAACCATGGATGGGAACATCTAGACTCCATCCGGTAGTCTAGAAAGATGAAAAAGGGGAGGCCTTGAATCCGTCAGTCCGGATAGGAATTCGATGGTGAGCAGTGGCACCGAGGATAGTCCGAATGGATCGAACCAGGGATGGGAACATCTAGACTCCGTTCGGTAGTCTAGAAAGTTGAAAAGGGGAGGCCTTGAATCCGTCCATCTGGATTTGAATTCGAAGGCGAGAAGTGGCACTGAGGTCATTTGAATGGATTGAACCTGGGATGGGACCTTCTAGACTCCGGGCAGTAGTCTAGAAAAATGAAAAAAAAGAGGCCTTGAATCTGTCTGTCCGAATAGGAATTCAAAGGCGAGAAGTGGCACCGAGGTTTGTCTGAACGGATCGAACCTAGGATGGGAACATCTAGACTCCGTCCGGTAGTGTAGAAAGATAAAAAATGGGAGGCCTTGAATCCGTCCGTCCGGATAGGAATTCGATGGCATGAAGTGGCATCGAGGTTCGTCCAAACGGATCGTACCTAGTATGGGAACATCTAGACTTTGTCTGGTAGTCTAGAAAGATGAAAAAAGGGAGGCCTTGAATTCGTCCGTCCGGATAGGAATTCGAAGGCAAGATGTGGCACCGAGGTACGTCCGAATGGAATGAACCAGGGATGGGAACAACTAGACTCCGTTCGGTAGTCTAGATAGATGAAAAAGGGGAGGCCTTGAATCCATTCGTCTGGATAGGAATTCGAAGGCTAGAAGTGGCACTGAGGTTTGTCTGAATGGATCGAATGAGGGATGGGAACATCTAGACTCCGTCCGGTAGTCTAGAAAGATGAAAAAGGGAGGCCTTAAATCTGTCTGTCAGGATAGGAATTTGAAGGCGAGAAGTGTAATTCCGCCCTATCTGGCACAGAAGTTGTGAAGACTTCATTCATCTAGGCCGAGGAAATAAAACGAGATACTCGACTATTATCTAGGTGGTCCCTAGTGCCAAGCCAACAGGTAGAAGAAAGTAGAATCCTGCACCAGTCATGCACATGTTGTCGCATTGGCGATTTCTATTCAGCCTCAACCATAAGCAATCAAACTAGCTTCTGATGAATTTTATTACCAGAGTCAATGAAGTGATTACATGTATTTCAACTTGCAAAGAAGTAGTAACATGACATGAATGTTTAGAATCTACGTCATCTCTAGATCTCTTGGAGCCTAAGGCTTTAGTAAAGAGCGTACGGCTCGGGGTAGCGCTGCAGATTGGCCAGGCCTCTTCGACTTCGGCTTCATAATCTGCTGTGAAACTCTTCCCCTCTGAGACTGTAAGAACCCTTGATCGTATGGAGCGATTGAGTAGGCAAGAGAGCTCCTTAGTCATTGTGCAAGAGCTTAAGGGGTATTCTTGGAACCGTGCTGGCATTTACCCTTGAAGAAAAGCATCTTGTTGATAACTGAACTACAACATGGCATAGATTGGGTGATATTCAACTGCACCCGTCAACCCTGGGAGGACGATAAGCTGCATTTTAGTTGTGTTGAAGAAGGCCTCAAAGTTATGAGTAGTCGAAGGACTAATGCGCCAGATGATTTTCAGTTCTGTCAGGCTTTCTAACGTCTCGTACTCCTTCCGAACAGAGGTGAGCGTGCACGCATGGCCGCTTTGATAGTAGGATTCGAAGGCTGTTCATTGCAGGCATAAGACTTCTATGCCCAGATGTGCATCCAACTATACCTTTCAAAAGCTCCACAGCCATAAAAGTGTCAACAGTGCCGCAGTGATTGGTCTAGAGCCCGATAAGTTTCTGCCAAAATGACCGAGGCTAAATCTATCTGATGGGTGACAACTGCCAAAGCAATATCAGCGACTTCAATGTTTACAACCACCCGACCATGGTTGAAAATCAGTTCCCCTAGGAAGCGGACAACAAAGCCTTTCAACCATAGCTCGTTACCCAAAGAGGCACACATTCCAGCTACTTTGTCAAAGTAAGCTAACTGCAGCATGAGAGAATGTTCGTCTGAATAGATGAGCTGACGACCACAATCACTAGGTGATAGGCCAGTTAGCTCACTCAAGACTGAGGAATACCCGTTGCGCTGCATAAACACAGTGGATCCCAGGAACCTTTGTAGACACCATATTTTATGGACCTCCTCCATGGTTGGGGTGAATTCGGTTCTCCCAATGCGGAATACATGATGAGCTAGCTTCTAGAATTGGGCAGCTGCACACAGGAAGTATCGAGAAACCTCCGCCTTCGCGATATCCAGAAGCTTTGAAGAGATCCCCCAAATCCGCAGCTTGTCGTGATCGCTTTCTGTTAACTACTTGATCCATGCTTGGAGAACATTTGAGCAGTGTGTGGGCACCACCATCGTAGGGAAACCCATGATCTGTAAGGCGCTTCATCTTTCCCTTACTCAAGTCTCCCCAGAAAGGGCAAACAATTTCTTGCAGGACATGCTCAAAACATTGTTTTAGAAACAGATTTCAACATTGCTTCATTCAAGAGTACTTAGCAAATCCAAAGCAGATAGATAAAAGATGCAGTGCAATGGTATTGAAAAAATCAGAGAAACTGGCCCAAAGCAAAAGACTATAATCGATTGAACAAAGAGTTGCTGAAGAGACTAAATCTTGTGCACAACCATGAGGGAAGGTCCTGGTTACCAACTGGTTATGACCAGGTACCCAAGTAATGAGATATGACCATCAAACCCAGGGAATCAGGATTGTTTGATGACTGTGCTTCGCGGCAAATTATTGGGATCTTCGACCTGAAGAGCAGCTGACATGTCCCTGGTCGAGTAATGGCTCAATGCGTCTAACCATAGGACAACTGACATGCCACTGGTTTGACATGGATGACTCTTAACCAAACAGAGCAGCTTACATGCCCGTGGTCGAGCACTGGCTCAGTGTGTCTAACCATAGGATAGTTGATATGCCCCTAGTTTGACATAAATGGCCCTAACCAACGAGAGCAGCTTACATGCCCCTTGTTTAGGCGATGTCCTCCTGATTCTCTTGAACTGTCAGTTGTTATCATACCCTAGCTAAGAGAACCAGATAATACTTTGCGACGCTTTTAAGATGATATTTGTGGAAAGAAAATCATGCATGCTGAATGATTTGTGGGATCTTATTGGCACCCTCAGCAATGGGATGCTTATTGCCAAGTATACAAGGGAATGGTAACTCTAGACCTCACGAGACTCTATCCAAGCCTCTAGTTTTTTTGGGTGGCTCTCTGGAAAGGCGACATTGTGTCTTAGACTCCGTTCTAAACCCCACTGGACCATACCCTTGCTTTTTTATTTTATTCATTCTTTATTCTTTCTCCCTCATAGGCATGTATGTTCGCCCTATCCTTGGCTTGGAGGTAATTGCTACCTGGTCTATAGTGGGGAGCTGTTGCTGTTTTAAAGGATTGGCTAGGCCCTTTCGGAACATGTCTTCCAGGTACTCACTCCGACTCCTCTCCAAGATAAATTGGAGGGACAGTACTACCCGTCATGCCTCTCTCTTTAGGGACGACTTCTATCTGCGACTTTTGTCTTCTTATTCTTTTATGCCCTTTCACAGATATATATATTTGTTTTATTTCTCACGCTCTCATTCTCACCCGTAACATTTTATCTCCCTCTGGGAGGTGTAGGGTCCTTGAGGATCTTAGATACTTTGCCCAATTCACAATGGAAGGTGGCTCCCACACTCCCTAGGTTCCGGAATAGTATCTACTTGAGGAGGAGCTACGCATTCCAAACATTGGCAGGCTTATTCTGTTTATCATCATCGGGCTAAGATCCATGCATGTGATGATGAAAACAAACATCAGCCTATATATGCATATACTGAATGTGGGTTAGTATGTGTTGTGATGCAAGGCTACATGGATGTAGATAGAAGATGAATTTATGCATGCATGGCAGAAAGTGTTTGTGTCGCAGAGTGAGGACACACTGTTTATGATCATTGATAGTACTTTTTCATGTAGCATGAATTAACTGGCTCTGATTGTTCATTGCAGTCCATGTCCTCAAGGATGACAGCTCCTCTGGAGTAGGCTTGCTTGACCACGAATGGTCCACACCAGTTGGGCCTGAACTTGCCACGATTATCAAGGAGATGCATTGCTCTCAAGACCAGGTCCCCTGGCAAAAAGCTTCTTGGTCGAACCTCTTCTGATAAGCTTTGGCCATGTGCTTCTGATAGCATTGTGCATGATGCATAGCTTGCAATCGATGCTTATCTATCAAGTTCAGTTGAACAAGGCGGTCCTCAATCCATTCCGCCTCTTCTAGCTCCGCTTCTTTCAAGACTCTGAGCGATAGTATCTCCACCTTTACTGGTAGGACTGCTTCCATGCCATATACCAGAGAATACGGAGTCGCTCCTGTTGAAGTCCAAACTGATGTTCTATAAGCCCACAGAGCGTATGGGAGCTTGTCATGCTAGTCCTTATGTGTTTCCGCCATCTTTTTAACAATCTTAGTTAGATTCTTATTGGTAGATTCCACAGCACCGTTCATCTGAGGACGGTACCGGGAAGACTTGTGATGCCTGATATGGAACTCCTGTAGGAAATCCTCAACATTTTTGGCTGTGAAATTTGTCCCATTATCAGAAATGATGGAATGCGGGACGCCGTACCGAATAATGATGTTGTTCCTGATGAACTTTTCTGTCACGGAGGCGGTCACTGTCTTGTAAGAAGTTGCCTTCACCCACTTTGTAAAATAATCAATGGCTACTAAGATGTACTGATGTCCATTGGAAGCTGCCAGGTGGATAGCTCCGATGACGTCTATTCCTTATGTTGAGAAAGGCCAGGGCGACGACATGTTGTGGAGCTGCTATGGTGGTGCATGAATAAAGTTGTCATGGATTTGACAGTTATGACATCTTCGCACAAACTAACAGCAGTCTGTCTCCATGGTTGACTAGAAATAACCTTGTAACATTATCTTCTTGGCCAATAATACTCCATTCATGTGAGGCCCGCATGTCCGAGCATGCACTTGCAACATTACTGTATCAACCTCCTTTTTATCAAGACAGCGTAGAAGCATCTAGTTATAAGACCTCCTGTACAAGTGACCTACTCCCAGCACATATTTTGAGGCCAACTGGACCATGGTTTTCTATTTGCCGTTGATGCACCTGGATGATGACTCTCGGTTTCCAGGTAAGCTTTGATGACTTGATACCATGGGAGCTCTGCTGTGGAATCTACTTCTTTTATGCTCATGCAATGTGCTGGTTGGTCTATGTAGGTTACCGACATTTTCATTGTGTCATCCTCCGGTATGGACAACTAGGATGCAAGAATAGCTAGTGCATCTGCGTAAGCATTCTTGACCCTGTTCATAAAGGAAAAGCGTATCTCCTCAAACTTGCCCATTAGCTTTAAGAGATGGTTGTGGTATGGAACCAATTTCAGGTCTTTGGTTCTCCAGTTGCTGTTAACTTGTGAGATAACTAACATGGCATCACCATGCACATGTAATTTCCATGCACCATGTTCTAATGCTGCCCGCAAGCCAAGAATACATGCCTCATACTCTGCCACATTATTGGTGCACACAAAGGTTAACTTTCAAGCAAGCGGGATCATCTGGCCCTACGAAGTTTCCAATACTGCACCGATACCCATGCCTCTTTTGTTAACTATGCCATTAAAGTAGAGCTGCCACTAATCCTTATCTCGAGGGACTACTGACACTTCCTCCTATATGGCGAACAATATATCCTCATTAAGGAACTGAGTCTGTAGGGGTTGGTACTCTGGCAAGGGTAAGTTTGCTAAGTAATCTGCCATGGCCTGTCCCTTCATCGACTTTTGAGTGACAAAAGTGATATCAAACTGAGATAAGAGCACTTGCCACTTGACACATCTACCCACCAGTGGTGGCTTCTGAAACAGGTATTTAATGGGATCATGTCGACACAGTAATAGAACTTGATATGCCATCATATAGTGCCTTAAGCATTGTGTGGCCCAGACGAGGGACAAGCAAACTTTCTCGATTGCGATATACTTAACTTCACAATCATTAAACTTTTTGCTCAGATAATAAATGGCCCTCTCCTTGCGACCTGTTTCATCATGCTGACCTAAGACTGTGCCCATTGAATGCTGTGTTACTGACAAGTAGAGCAACAGAGGACGCCTTGGCGTTAGGGCAACTAAGACTGGTGGTCTGTCCAATAGTTTCTTGATTTTTTCAAATGCTTCCTGGCACTCCTCACTCCAGTGGATCTGTGTGTTCTTCCGCAGGAGCTTGAAGATTGGCTCACAAATTGGTGTCAACTGGGCAATGAATCGACTGATATACTAACTGCCCCAGCAACCCTCGGACCTCTTTCTCTATTGTAGGGGGGAGGCATCTCAATGATGGCTTTAGCCTTACACGGATCTACCTCGATTCCCCTTGGGCTAATGATGTATCCCAGTAGTTTGCCTGATGACACACCAAATACACACTTGTTGGGGTTCAACTATAGCTTATACTTTCGCAAGCAGTTAAAGAGTTTCCTCAAACAAGCAATGTGTTTTTCAGGCTCCTTTGACTTAGCAATCATATCATCCACGTAAACTTCGATGTATTGGTGCATGAGATCATGGAATAAAGCTGTCATTGCCCTCTGATATGTGGCCCTGGCATTCTTGAGCCCAAATGGCATAACTTTGTAGAAGAACACTCCCCATGGGGTAATAAAGGACGTTTTCTCCATATCCTCTTCTACCATTCGGATTTGATTGTATCCTGAGAATCCATCCATGAATGACAACATTTTGTGTCCTACAGTATTGTCTACCAACACATCAATATGTGGGAGTGGGAAATCTTCCTTCGGGCTGGCTTTATTTAGGTCTCTATAATCAATACACATTCTGTGACATCTGGGCCTGATTATCCATTTTTATTTGTAAACCATGTAATTAATTGCAATATTGCTTAAATGGTTTATTAATGGATAATCTGCTGTTTCTTGTTTGTGTGAGCTTGTGGTTGGTCTTCTATGCACGTGTTTGTGATTTGGGACCAATGTGGAGTCTAGTTTGAGGATGCACAGTTTCCTCGATTTGCGTGCCCATCTTTTCTTCTTTTTCTCCTTCCTTTTTCCCTCAAATGAGCCATGCCCTTCCACCCATTCTTCGTGTTCTTCTTTCTCTTCTTCCACCCGTGCCACCAACGACGGAGGCCCGTGCCTCCCCATCTCTTTCGACAAGTTGGGTGGCCGGCGCCAAGCGAGTAGTGGTGGAAATAAAGAGAGGGAGGCAGACATGGGCAGGGCAGGAGTGTGGTGGGGAAGGAAAGTTAGAGGAGAGGGAGCGAGGGCGCGTGAGTTGGGAGGAGGAGGGTCTGCATGTGTGTGTGCTTCCATTGGTGGTCTAGGTTCACTGAAGCTTCGTCGAGGCGACGCCGGGGTGCGGTGAACTCGTCGGGTTGCGTAGGCCACCGGAGAGGTACGTGATCCCTCCACCTTCTTCCGTTATTGTTCCTTGAAGAATAATGATGGAAATGCAAGAGAAATCGTAGAGAAATACATGTTAAATTGTAGAAAAATCATGAAATGAATGGGAATATGATGTATGGCATGAGAATGTAGAGATCATGCTGTTAGGATTGATGTTTGTGGGGAAAATGTGATTTTCGAGTTGAAGGCTATAGTAGCCGTTCTTGAGCCCGTTCCCCTTGTGATTTTTGTTTGAACTGTGTGGTTGATGGAATCATGAATGGTTTGAGGAGTTTTCAAGTAGACTTGAGGGTCTACATCCCATGATTTTATGGAAATTGTTGGTGAATGTTTGGGGGGTCCGATCGGGACTCCCACTTTGAGCGAATTCCGTCGCTACAGAATTAAGGTGTGCCCTGTCTGTGAGGAATTCGGTATACTGAATTTATTCGGTATGCCGAAATCCTGACAGATTAAGCCAGAACCCAAGGTTTGGTAGATCGAAATATCACAGTCGACTGAAACAGGGGGTTTTGGCATACCAAAAATGTTCGGTATACCGAAACAGGGAATTTCGACATAACGAATTGGGGATTCGGTCTGCCATTTTTGCCCTGAAGCTGATATGCTTAAACATGGATTTTAATGAATGTTCAATGGTTTTAAATGGTATGTTGAGTTTATGTGGATGATGTTTCCCCATGTAATGACATGGAGGCATGTGGAACCCCAAAGAAATGGATTTGGGTGTGGTTTTGGGTTTTAGACCCTATTAATGCATGAAAAAGATATTTTTATGTGGTTTTGGGCATGAGACCCAATTTATGACTTTAAGCATGGTTTTCATGGCTTGAGTTGGGACCCCAGTGGAGGGTCAAGTGTTGCAAGGAAATAGAGTTCTGCAATGAGAAGAATGGAAAATGGTTTTGAAATGGAACACTGACAATGTGGTTGTCGAGCTCATAGCGGTGTAGGCTGAGCTTGGGTTTTCATACCTAGTTGTTCGGGTCACCGAGCTCGTAGTAGTGTAGGCTAAGCCTGGGCTTTTGAGCCTAGTTGTTCGGGTCATTGACGGTGTAGGCTGAGCCTGGGTCATTGGACCTAGTTGTTCGGGTCACCGACTGGGGCGTCAGACAGAGACATATCCCCATGCACTTATGAAAATGAAATTGAGGTCGGTTGGCCAGGGCGGTGACATCTCGCACGGGGAATTTCATCGTAGCAGTGTAGGAAGGTAGGGGAAGGATGTCCTCGCCTACTACTTGTGTGCCTGGTTACCCCGGATCAAGGTAACAACAGTAAAGAAAAGTGTAAATGAATAAAGAAAGAGAAATGTGATTTGGTCAGGATTGGACTGATGAAATGGTCCTAAAATCCTAA
>JAMKQA010037475.1:0-11317 GCA_024699735.1 Posidonia australis | reverse complement strand
TTGCATGATTTATTTCATGTTTCGGTTTTCCTTGTCTTCCATAATAGATTAGGTGGCGACTCCGTTTTATTTTGCTTTTTCGACGTGATTTTGCCGACCGATTTCGCATTCATTTGCGGAACCTCCTCGCCGGCATGGTTACAGTATTTGAGGCTTTGTTGCTTGCTGAGCAACAATAGGTTACCCTATTATGGTGTTGCAACATCTAGCTGGGATGCCTATACTTGATTGCTCTTAGCAATGATGGCTTAGCTGTTTTAGTTGGGTATGTGCTGGGTGACCATTTCAAGTAGTCACTCATGTGTGCATGTTTTCCTAGTATTTGCAAGTGCAGGAAAGGAGTAGGGTTGCTAGTGCACATAACGAGGAGTCGTGCTACCACATATTAGGGTTTCTAGTGAGTGTTTAGTTATTAGTTTTATTTTATGTTAAATACGCTTAGTTGTTTATACAAAGATTTGATTTAGAATTAGTGTAGTTGTAATTGAAATAACAAGATAAAAAAGAAAATGAAAAAAGTGGTTAGGATGAGTGTAACACCCGTAAAATTTATTTCGTAATTATTTACATTTTAATGAATTTATTCTTACACGGGTGTTACTGTTCTGAGGCCCATTGTGTGGATTTGTGCTTTTGGGCTTGGGCTGCGTGGGTCGGCTTCTGTTGCGTGTCCGTGTGCGTGGTTGGCACTATGCATTGTGGCATGGTGCTTGTGGGGCTCAAGGGTGGGTTCATGTGGGGGCTCGCATTGTGGGCTAGTTGTTGAGGCTTGTAGTTGGTCTCTTGGTTGTGGTGGGTTGTTGGGTTCGTGCGGTGGTTGGCGATGTTGGCAGCTGAGGGAATGTTGGTGTGCACGTGGCTGACTGATTGCATGCACGCGGCCACCTACTCTCTCTGCGTGGTTTTTTAAGCTAGATTCTTCACCATGCATGACCTGAGCTTCTCCCTTCTTCCTCCTGCATTCCTCTCCGTCCCGAGCACGCCACCTTTCCCTCTCTCCCTCCGCTCGTTCTCTCTCCCTCCACTCACCACCTCCTTCTTGTCTCTCTCTCTCTCTCTCCCCGGTTCCTTTCCTCCCTACGTTCTCCTCTCTGTTTGGTGTGCTTGAGGGACAACAGAGGCTTGTGGCGGCTCATGGTAGCGTGTGGAGCTCTGGTGGTGTGCCCTTGTGGTTTTGTGAGCCTCGACAAGGGTTGTGGTTGCTGGAGTTGGCCGGAGGATCATCGACGAGTGTTTCTCAGGTACGCACCTCTAACCCAAGTTTAGAAAGCATGAAAATGGTAGAAATTGATAGGGTAGCATGAAATCTAGGTAAATTTACATTCCATGGATCTATTGAGATTTTATGAGAATTGATGGTGGATTTAAGGGCATTTATGCTAGTGGTTGTGTTTTGGGTTATTTTGACCCTTATGCCTTTGCGATTTTATATCTTGATGCATGTTGAATGGATTTTGGTTTTGTTTGTTGGGTTTTGGAGTAGAGTTGAGGGTCTACACCTTTTGTTTTATGTAAGATTTTTGGTGATTGTTTGGGGGGTCAGATTGGAGGTCTCACCATGGGCAATTTTGGAAGCATGGTTTTTGGTCATTTTCTGGGATTCGCAAAATTCGGCATGCCGAAGTGGAAACGGCATACCGAATCAGTTATTTTTGGTATATTGAATCCGTTCGACATGCTGTTTTTCTGACAGTATTGGTCCTCTAGTTGATTCGGCTTGTCGAAATCTTCTGGTCAACCGATCTAGTGAATTTTGGCATACCAGAGACAGAACAACATGCTGAATCAATGGATTTCAGCATACCAAACCTGTTTTTTGGCATGCCAAATTAGGGCCAAAATATGCTATAAAATCTAACTTTTGATGGTTTTCTGGATTTGTTTGTATATCGCTTGAGACGGGATTGTGGGCCATTAGTGGTGGTCCCTTGGGTCACCAGATGTGTCGTTTTGTCGAGGTTTCGGAAGGATTTCCAAAGATATAAAATAGTTTAGAAAATGATTTCAAAAGAAATGGTTGGCCCATTTTGGAAAATAGTTTTCCTAGTTTTTTATGTGAGGGTCGAGATAGTGTGGGACCATGCCGTCGGGGCCAAGGAATGTGACGACATTCTCGGGTGGTCGGGCGTGACTCCTTGGTCGAGGTCAGGGGCTGAGATACCTAAGGCTGAGGGGCGTCAGGTCTTGGTGGTATGAGACTCCCTGATAGTCTTCTCAAGACAAGGATTGTGGTACGTAGATTGAGGTGTCTTGTGGCACGACGAGGAGGTATGATACTCTTGTTGTCATTGTGACTACAAAGGCTCAGGTGTCATCGGGTGTGGAGGTGTGACACTCCCTCCTGAGCAATGTGTGTGTAGGATGCCGTGAGGAGGCGTACCCTGTGGTGGCCAGTGCGGGTGGGACACGTGCCCTGTAGCTGGTAGCATCCTGAGAGACAGGACATCCTTCCCATGGAGGGGTTGGATTTGTGAAGGTTCTTCAGGTAGGGAGAATCGCAAGACGGTGATCGCTCCTACATAGGGTGGCTTCAATGTGGTAGTGCAAAACACTGTGGTCGCTGCTCAATGAACTGTTTGTGGCTAGAGTTTGGTTGCCTGGCATCGGGCTTCCTAACTCACTGTGTGTGGTTTAGGCAATTGAGGGCCTTTACTTGTGGTTTTGGGCTAGTAAATCCCCAATTGTGGTTTTGGCAGGTGTGGGCCTGGTTTGTGGGGTTTAGAGAAATGGTTTGCGAAATGAATTTAAAAGAAAATTAATTATAGTTTTGTTTTCCCACCATTTTTCATGGAGTGCGTGCTGGGTGACTTCTGTTACTCATGTGTTTTCCTCGTGTTTTTGGGTTGCAAATGCAGGCATGTAGAGGATTTAGCATAATGCATATAGTTGGGAGTCTCATAGCCGCACACACAGGTTCGTAGTAGTTTAATTTTCCCTTAATTTAATTTGTTTTAAATTATTGTGGTAAATGTTTGGTGTTATAATTGGTATCAAGGCTCTAGGTTTACTCGGTTGCACTAGGCTAGTGCTATATCTAGGGTGTTTGGTCTAGAGACTCCATAGGTTTTGCATGCATGGTAGAGTCTACACCTGGTTCCTTCATGGTTTTCTGGTTGTTGTTTTGTCTGTGGTGCAAGTACTTTGCCTTTCTCTAGTAGGATGCCTCCTCGTGGTCATAAGGGCAAGGCCCCTATCGAGGAGATCGAGCCCTAGAGGACGTAGGCAAATGGAAGGTGGATCGTGCGGAACTAAGGAGTTTGGCACACATGATCTCCCATGTGTTCAGCAAGAGTAGTGCTAGCGAGCCATCGGGTGACCTGTGGCTGAACCAGTTCATGAAGTTTCGTCCACCATCGTTCAAGGGCAAAGTCAGTGTTGAGGAGAGCGAGGCTTGGCTGGAAAATGTCGTGAAGATGCTGGAGAGCATGGCGTGCCTAGAGGAGCATTAGGAGCGGTTGGCGACTTATCTGCTGGATGGTGAGGCAGATAGGTGGTGGAAGTCTATGAGGCAGATGAAGTTCCCAGACTCAGTCACTGTTAGCATCTAGTGGAAGGATTTCAAGGCAGCCTTCTATGACAAGTATTTTCCTACTCATGTGAAGGAGCATCTTCGCCGAGATTTCTGAAGTTTGGAGCAGGGCATGATGTCAATGCTCGAGTATGAGACTGAGTTCGCCCGATTGGAATGTTTTGCTCCTGCCTATGAATCTGAAGAGGAGCGGCGTAGAGGTTTTTGGACGACTTGAACCCAGGGCTATGGGTGAAGGTGATGGGTTGTCAATGCCATACTGTGGAGGACATGATTGGGATGGCATATCACTTCGAGGCTGAGCATCAGAAGTATATGGAGAGTCGTCCCAAAGGGAAGGGTAAGTCTTCTTTTACCTCTCAATTCTCCTTCTTCGGACCTCCAAGTGCTAGTAGTTTAGGTAGCATTGAGAAGAAGCAGAAGGCGAGGTCCAGTGTTTCCTCTGCAGGCTAGTGGAGTTTTGCTGGGAGTAGCAGAGCTGGCCTAAGTCAGATAGGGTTTAGTGCTCCTGGTGGGAACTAGTGCTTTAATTGTGGTCAGATGAGCCACATCGCTGCATATTGTCCCCATCCTCAATGAACCTCAGCTCTAGTGGTGTGCTATAATTGTGTGAAGGTGGGACATGTTCAGAGATCTTGTTCAGAACCGTCGAAGAAGACAGGAAGCGCACCGTAGCAGTCGACTAGGGGACGGGTGTTTACCATTGCAGCTCCAAGCGCTGGGTCTTCGAGAGATGTAGTTGAGGGTAAGGATGATTTGTTGGTTCTATAACCCTCTAAGATTTGTTGTAATCTCCTTGTAATCTAGACATCTGCCTGGTTGTATGGATGTATGGTGTTGTTGCTTTTGCTTGGCAATTAGATTGTTTTATTGTGGCTAGCCGAATGGCCAATGTGTTGTTTGACTAAGGGAGTTCTTTCTCCTCTATCTCTGAGTCTTTCGCGGCGGAGTTAGGAGAGAGACTAGCCTTTCATCTCAGCGTGGTGACACCACTAAGGGAGCACAGTTTGGCATGAAAGTATCTGTGGTCTATCAACTTGATGTTGAATGGCAAGGAGTTCGACGCCAGCTTGATCGTGATGGACATGTAGGAGTACGATGTGATACTCAGCATGGATTGGTTGGCGTAGCAGTCCGCTTTGATCGATTATGCTCAAAGGAGAGTTTATTTTGGGTCTCCTAAGGATGGGTCTTTCTTTGTGCAAGGTGGCCGTTAGGGTGAGCCTAAGCTTGTCGTTTCAGCTATGAAGGCTTATAAGTCTTTGGTTAGGGGTTGTGTGGGGTATCTAACTAGTATAGTTACCTCCACTTCTCCTGAGTTGGGTGTTCACAACATCTCTGTGGTGTGTGAATATCCTGACATTTTCCCTGACGATTTACCTAGTATGCCACCTCATAAGGAAGTAGAGTTCTCGATTGATTTGATCCCCGGGTTTGGTGCTATGTCGAAGCCTCCATATCGCATGGCACTAACGGAGTTGCGAGAGCTCAAGACTCAATTGCAAGAGTTGTTGGACAAGGGGTTTATCAGGCCAAATGTGTCTCTGTGGGGAGCACCTGTCTTGTTTGTCCACAAGAAGGATGGTTTGCTTTGACTGTCTATAGATTATCGGATGCTGAACCAAATCACGGTGAGGAACAAGTATCCCTTGCCCCACATTGATGACCTGTTCGACCAGTTGTAGACTGCATCTGTGTTTTCGAAGATTGATTTGAGGTCAGGGTATCACCAGTTGAGGATATGAGACTTAGATATTCAGAAGACTGCTTTTCGGATGTGGTACAGGCATTACGAGTTCACAGTCATGCCTTTCGACTTGACCAATGCACCAGTTGCATTTATGTATTTGATGAACAGGATCTTCAGCCCTTTTCTGGTCCAGTTCATCGTGATTTTTGTTAATGACGTGCTGGTCTACTCTTTTGATGTTGAAACTCACGCCATGCACCTGAGGCTAGTTTTGGATACTTTGAGTCATCATCATCTGTATGCCAAATTCTCCAAGTGTGAGTTCTGGCTAAGCGAAGTCATGTTCCTTGGCCATTTGATTTCTAGAGAAGGCATCAGAGTGGATCCTGCCAAAGTCGAGGCGATGAGCAGTTGGGATCGACCCAGGACTATGATGGAGATCAGGAATTTCTTGGGTCTGGCAGGCTATTATAGGAGGTTTATCAAGGATTTCTCCTCCATAGCCGTGCCTCTGATCGAGTTGACCAGGAAGGGGGTTTCATTTTGTTTGGACCAGAATTGTGAGGCGAGTTTTCAAGAGCAAAAGTCTCATCTGGTTTTTGCCCCTGTGTTGACTTTGCCTTTTGGGAGTGGTGGCTTCACTGTGTATAGTGACGACAGTGGTGTTGGGTTGGGGTGTGTTCTGATGTAGCATGGCAATGTCATCGTGTATGCTTCGCGCTAGCTAAAGGATCATGAGAAGAACTACCAGACCCATGATTTGGATATGGATACCGTAATGTTCACTCTCAAGCTCTAGCGACACTATCTCTATGTGGAATAGTTTGAGGTCTTCACTGATCATTAGAGCTTGAAGTATATTTTCAAGCATAGGGACCTCAACCTGAGGTAGCGCTGTTAAGTGAAGTAGCTGAAGGACTATGATTTCAGCCTATCCTACCACCTCGGCAAGGCCAACGTGGTTGCCGATGCCTTGAGTCAGCTTACGCATGTGATGGCGAGCCTGATGGTGAAGGAGTGGACCATGCTGGAGGATCTAGTGAGCTGCTGGCCGAAGTGGAAAGCTCGAGGGATGGTTGGTGGTTGGGTGGCCAACCTGTCTATTTGCCCAAAGCTGTTAGAGTTTATTGTTGTCTGTCAGCAATTGGATCTATTTGTTCAGGCTATGTTTGAGAAGCTGGAGGCTGGTGGTGAGCCTCATTTCTCTGTTGGGGCATATGGAGAGTTGAGATACGATATGCGTCTGTACGTATGTGCCCTAGCATGAGGAGGCCAGGTAGAGATTGCTGAATGAAGTGCATCGATCTAGGTACACTATTCACCCTAGGAGTACCACAATGTACCGAGATCTAAAGTAGAACTTTTGGTGGCCTGGTATGAAGAAAGATATTGCTGACCATGTGGCAAGGTGTATAACCTACCAATTGGTCAAGGCCGTTGGATATTGCTGACCATGTGGCAAGGTGACCTGGAGAGACCTTGCAGCCGTTGGATATTCCTATTTGGAAGTGGGAGCACATCTTGATGGACTTTGTGACTTGTTTGCCCTGGACTCAAAGGAAGAATGACACCATGTAGGTAATCGTGGATTGGCTGACCAAGTCTTCTCACTTCCTGGCCATTCGGGTGAAGCTTCTGATGCATCGCTAGGCCAAGTTGTATGTTTCTGAGGTGGTGAGGCTGCATGGTGTTCTGGTGTCCATCGTGTCAAACAGAGACATGAGGTTCACCTAAAGGTTCTGGAGAAATCTGCAAGAGGCCTTTGGCACCGTTCTCAACTACAGTATAACATTTCATCCTCAGTCGAATGGTCAGATAGAGAGGACTATCCAGATGCTAGAGGATATGCTCAAAGCATGTGCCTTAGACTTTCAAGGGAGTTGGGAGGACCATCTGCCGTTGATTGAGTTTGCCTACAACAATAGCTATCACTTGAGCATCGGGATGGTGCCATACGAAGCCCTATATGGTAGGCCATGTAGATCGCCGGTTTACTAGAACAAGGTGGGTGAGCGTTAGTTGATTGGTCCTAAGGTCGTGCAGCTATATGCGGACAAAGTGGATTTGATCTGTAGTAGGTTGTTAGTTGCGTAGAGTTGGTAGAAGAGCTACGCCGACAGGAGGCGGAGACCATTGGAATTTCTGGTGGGAGACTGTGTTCCTAAAGGTGTCGCCGACCAAGGGTGTCATGCTGTTCAGGAAGCATGGCAAGTTGAGTCCTCACTATATTGGCTCGTACCTGATTACCTAGAGGATCGGTGAGGTTGCCTATCGGTTGGATCTACCACCAGAGATGTCGTTCGTGCACGACGTGTTCCATGTCTCTATACTAAAGATGTGCTTGGCTGACGCATCTCATGTGATCCCAGTTCAGCTAGAAGGGCTCTAGGAAGATCTGTCCTTTGTGGAGGATGCTGTCCAGATTGTTGACCACAAGGAGTAGGTGCTGCGGAACAAGGTGATTCCGCTTGTTTTGCTGCAATGGCAGCATCATGGAGCTGATGATGCCACGTGCGAACTTGAAGAAGCCATCTTAGCCCAGTGCCCGTATCTTTTCGCCTAGTGATTTCGGGGGTGAACTCTTCTTTTAAGGGGGTTAGGATGTAACACCTGTAAAAAACATTTTGTAATTATTTACATTTAAATGAATTTATTCTTGGACAGGTGTTACTGTTCCGAAGCCTGTAGTGTGGATTTGTGCTTTTGGACTTGGGCCTAGTGGGTTGGCATCTGTAGCATGTCCGTGTGCATGGTTGGCACTATGCATTGTGGCACTGTGCTTGTGGGGCCCAGGGGTGGGTCCGTGTGGGGCAGTGTTGTAGCCCGATTGTTGAGGCTTCTAGTTGGTCTCTTGGTTGTGGTGGGTTGTTGGGTCCCTATGGTGCTTGGCGAGGCTAGCAGTTGAGGGAATGTTTGTGTGTGTGTGGCTGATTGGTTGCATGCACATGGCCACCTACTCTCTCTACATGGCTTTTTAAGCCAGGATTCTCTGCCATGCACGACCTCTGCTTCTCCCTTCTTCCCTATGCATTCTTCTCCGTCCCGAGCATGCCACCTTTCCCTCTCTCCCTCCACTCGCTCTCTCTCGCTCCACTCACCTCCTCCTTCCTGTGTCTCTCTCTCTCCCTCCCATGTTCCTCTCCTCTCCACGTTCTCCTCTCTATTCGGTGTGATCAAGGGACGACGAAGGCGTGCGGCGGCTCGTGGCTACTGGTGGAGCTCTAGTGGTGCGCCCTTGTGGTCGTGTGAGCCCTGGTGAGGGTTGTGGTCGCTGGAGTCAGCTGGACGATCGATGGCGAGCGTTTCTCAAGTACACACCAACAACCATGTTTAGAAAGCATGAAAATGGTAGAAATTGATAGGATTTTATGAAATCTAGGTAAATTTACATTCCTAAAATCTATTGTGTTTTTATGAGAATTTATTGTGGATTTATGGGCATTTATGCTGGTGGTTGTGTTTTGGGTTGTTTTGACCCTTATGCCTTTGCGATTTTATATCTTGATGCATGTTGAATAAATTTTGGTTTTGTTTATTGGGTTTTGGAGTAGACTCAAGGGTCTATACCTTATGTTTTATGCAAGTTTTTTGGTGATTGTTTGGGGGGTCAGATCGGATGTCCCACCTTAGGTGATTTTGGATGTATGGTTTTGGGTCGTTTTTTGGGATTCGTATAATTTGGCATGCCAAAGTGGAAACGGCATACCAAATCAGTGAATTTTAGTTTACTAAATCCGTTCGGCATGCTGTTTTTCAGACAGTATTGGTCCTCTAGTCGATTCGGCCTGCAGAATTCTTCTGGTCGACCAATCTAGTGAATTTTGGCATACCAGAGACAGAATAGCATGCTGAATCAGTGGATTTCAGCATACCAAACCTATTTTTTTGCATGCCAAACTAGGGCCCAAATATGCTATAAAATCTGACTTTCGATGGTTTTCCGAATTAGTTTGTATTGTCCCTTGAGTGGGGATTGTGGGTCGTCAGTGGTGGTCCCTTGGGAAACCAGATGTGTCGTTTTGCCGAGGTTTCAGAAGGATTTCCAAAGATATAAAATGGTTTTGAAAATGATTTCAAAAGAAATGGTTGGCCCATTTTGGAAAATAGTTTTCCTAGTTTTTGATATGTGGGCTGAGACATTATGGGACCATGTCATCGGGACTAGGGAATGTGATGACATTCTTCAGTGGTCGGGCACGACTCCTTGGTCGAGGTCGGGGGTCGAGATACCTAAGGTTGAGGGGCATCAGGTCTTGGAGGTATGAGACTCATTGACTGTCGTCTCAAGGCAAGGGTTGTGGTCCGTGGGTTGAGGTGTCTTGTAGCATGACGGGGAGGTATGATACTCTTGCTGTCACTATGAGCACTAAGGCTCGGGTCTCATCGTGTGTGGAGGTATGACACTCCATCCTGAGCACCGTGAGTGGAGGATGTCGTGAGGAGGCGTACCCTACGGTGGCTAGTGTGGGTGAGACACGTGCCCTTTAGCTGGTAGCCTCCTGAGAGACAAGACATCCTTCCCATGGAGGGGTTGGCTTTGTGAGGGTTCTCCAGGTAGGGAGAATCATGGGATGGGGATCGCTCCTACACAAGATGGCTTCACCATGGCAGTGCAGAACACCGTGGTCGCTCCTCATTGGATTGCTTTTGGCTAGAGTTTAGTTGCTTGGTACTAGGCATCCCGACTCACTATGTGTGGTTTTGGCCATTGAGGGGCCTTTGCTTGTGGTTTTCGTCGATGTGGGCCTGGTTTGTGGGGTTTAGAGAAATGGTTTGCGAAATGAATTTAAAAGAAAATTAATTATGGTTTTGTTTTCCCACCATTTTTCGTGGAGTGCGTGTTGGGTGACTTCTATCACTCATGCGTTTTCCTCGTGTTTTTGGGTTGCAGGTGCAGGCATGCAAAGGATTTGGCATAATGCATATAGTAGGGAGTCTTGTAGCCGCACACATAGGTTCCTGGTAGTTTAATATCTTCAGTTTAGCTTTAATTTTTCTGTAATTTAATTTATTTTAAATTATTGTGGAAAATGTCGGGCGTTACAATGAGTGATAGTGACATGCGAGTCATTATAGACTCTTTGGAGCATCTTGATCGATTAGGGGGAAGGAAGGGGCATCCTTAGATGGGCACACCTAGTGCTCATGGGCCGATGACCTAACACGGGTAAGGAACCCATTGCTGGTGGTTGAAGGATGCATGGGAGACCCAAAAAACACAGATAGGTGCATGCAAAATGACAATGGGAGACCATGATGAGTTAGAGGAAGAAGGAATTAAACAAAATGCAAGGATGCTTACTTGTGTCGTGTGCTCGATTGTCTCTTTCGGTGTTACAGCTTGCGGTGATGTCACTCCAGCTTATGATTGCTCGGTGATGACGAAGGCAGTGGTGAGGCACAATGTAGTGGTTGGTTGGTTGTGGGGTGATGCTCTAAATGCTTTTGCTAGGGCTATGCAAGGCTTGGGAATGTCTATGTAGATTGGCAACATTATGTGAGTGCTCGGCTATGGTTTGGGTGGTCAACAGTGGAAAGGCATGGCTTGGGAGGTTGCTGTAGTGTAGCAAGAGGCTTGCAGGCTGCGTCTGACTTTTGGTGGTGATGGAAATGGGTGTACAAGGATGAATGGGTGGTGCATTAGCAAGGAATGGTCGAGGAGTGCTATGGTGATCGAAAATGCAATAGGTTGCGATGGTTGACCACAAGAGAGGATGATAAAATTGTGGATGGGTCTCTCGTTGGCTAGGTTGGCTAGAGGCTGATAGCCTTGTTAATGACATGGTGGAGAGGATTATATAGGAGAGGATGTAGCATGGTTGTCGTGGATTTAAAATAGAATTTGGATTAATGGCTTGGATGTGTGTGTAACCATGCCGGCGGAGAGATCGCAAAGAAAATGCGAAAAGTCGACAAAGCTACGGCAGAAAAATAAAACAAAATGCAAAATGCAGGAGTCACCACCTAGTCTATTATGGAAGACGAGGAAAACCAAGAAACATGAAAATCATGCAAAACAATAAAAAAGAAAGGTCTTCGAAAACCAGAAATCTGGGTAAGGATCCCTGTTACGTACGAGGAAGGTGTTAGGCACCCTC
>JAMKQA010037474.1:0-10008 GCA_024699735.1 Posidonia australis | reverse complement strand
ATAGGGATCTATCAAAGGGTAACTCATGAGAAACGAAGGGCCTTGCAAACGAAAAGCCTCGAATATTCCTTGGCACATTCGTTTGCAAGGGTAACAGCTCGGAAGATGGAAGGTCTGCAGCCGTAGCCTAGAAACGGCTGGGTGCCTGCTTGGTGGGCCAGTGATGTGCGCCTGCTTGGTGTGCCTACAAGGTGCGCCTATGAGATGCGCCTATAAGGTGCGCCAACCTAGCTCACAGATTTCACTGATTGGGGCTCTGGCTTGCTAATAGGTTTGGGGTCTGGTTTAAGGGCTGATCACATCCAAAGCAACATACGGATACTCATCTCTGGGTCACCTCAAAATCGGGGTGTCTACACTATGAAAACCATAAAACGGCCCAAAGCTCCACTTTTCAAATTACCAAAATGAGACTAACGATCGGACCTCCAAAACAAGCACCAAAAATCACACATAAAACATAAGACTCCAAATCCACAAAAACAAAACCAAAATCAATTTATCATGCAACAAGATACAAATTCACAAAGACAAAAGGGTCAAAAGACCCAAACCACAACCACTATCATAAAACACCATAAATACTACCATAAATTCTCAGAAACTCAATAAATTTCTAGGGATGTAAATTTACCTAGATTTCAGGTATCCTATCATTTCCTACCAATTTCATGCTTTCTACACTTTGGTTGGAGGTGCATACCTGCAACAAGCTCTTTTGCGATCCAACTCCGATCTCCAACAAACTCCGGCGGCTCCATGCATCATTGGCCATTCCACGACCTTAGGGACGCCGCTCTAAAGCTCCCACGACCAGCCACGAACCGCCACACGCCGTTGCACATCGCCGCTGACTCTCGAGCACACCAACAGGGGAGAAGGAAGAAACATGGGAGGAGGTGGGGAAGAGACAGGGGAGAGGGAGAAAGAGGGTGGGGGTGAATGGGGAGAGTGGGAGAGAAAGAGAGGACAAGTAAAGGAGGAGAAGAAGTGGTGCTCGGGAGGAGGATGGAAGACGCACGGAGAAAGAGGAGGAGAGGTGTGGAGGAATGATGTTGACAGCCGCAAATATAAAGACGTCGAGGGTGGCAGTTGCATGCATGCATGTACAGCGCAACCACTAGCCTCCTGCACGAGCCAACAACCTACCGCACCAATCATTCCCACCAACCGGCCCACAGACCTAGGCCCCACACATACCCACAAGCACAATGCCACAACACACAGTGCCAACCACGCATACGGTCACGCAAACAGAAGCCGACCCATGAGACCCAAGTCCATAATCACAAAATCACACTAACAAGGCCTCAGAATAGTAACACACGTTGTGACCATGCCGGTGGAACCCTACACGACTCTCCTTACTAGTGCGTAGAAGCACACGAGTCCCGATATGGTCACAGCGAAGATGGTGAATCCGACGAAGAAGACTAGACTCGGAGACACCAAGGAAAGAGAAGAAAGGATAAGGAAAGGAGTCGCCACCTAGTCTTTTAATGGAAAGACGAGGAAAACCAAACACAGAAGAAAACCAAGAAGAAAACAAAACGAAGAAAACATGTATGCTCTGTGCCTAATGGATGTAATGCACAAATCAATGTAGGCCAGAGAAAGGGAAAGGATTCTTATTACGCATAGGGAAGTGGTTAGGCACCCAAGGAACTCGGTCTTTCTAGGTTTCCTACTTGCTAAATGGTCTATTGGGTGTGTGCTAGCCCATTTTGAATGCATATGCTGAAGATGACTAGAAAACATGCCAAATCAAAGAGAAGAAATGAATAAAAGGGAAAAAGTTATTCCGAGAAACAAATGTAGGCATTGAGAATACCGCTTTACTGTACGACCGTGGGCAATGAGGAAAATCGTGAAAATCGAAAAACTCATGGAAAGCGTCTCACAAGTCAGCAGAAATTTGAATAAATCCGAGAAAATCAAATTAGGGAAAATAATCCTCATTCGGGACAATGTCAACATTGTAAAGCCTGTTAATGTACGCCCTTAGGCGATGGAAAGCCAAATAAAGTCAAAAATCGAAAAAGTCAAAAGAAATCCGAGAAACGATGAAGAAGCCAAGCTTGAAACGAGTTAGAAATGAGTGCACGATGAAATGAAGAAGGAACAAGAAAATATCCATGAAAAATTGCAACAAAATGTGCAAAATGCATGCGTGAGTTTAAAAATGTGAATTCCAAGGGCTTTTGTGCAAATTTCCCAAATTCTGAGTTAAAACTGAAATTATGAAGCTAAAACATCAAAAATACATAGAAAAACACATGTCTTGTAATTTTGAAGAAATCTGGGGTCAAATGTGCAAATCTGTGCATTTTTGGACAAATTGAAGATTCCTAAGGGTCAAAATGCAATTTTGCCAACAAAACTTGTATTTAATGCAATTCTATGGAAATTCAGGATAAAATATGCAAGAGAAAAAGTCCATGTTTGAAATCAGAAAGTTTCAGGGGCTGACATGTAAATTTAGCCTAGAAAACATGCATTCAGTGTGAAATCAGTAGAATTCAGGGGCTGAAATGCAATTTATGTCACATTTGAGCAAATATTTGAATTCTCATGGTTTGACTGACAATTTTGATAGAGAAATATGCTTACAATGTTATTTGAATGAAGCTTAGGGGTTTAAATGCAATTTAATCAGAGAAATATGCATTCAAAATTGTTTTCATGAAACTTAGGATTTTAAATGCAATTTTTGAACATATTTGAGTGTGTTTGAATATCCAAGGTTTAATTTGCAATTTTGACAGAGAAATATGCATTCAGAACTATTTCAACAAACCTCAAGGTTTTTTATGCAAAAATGCAGGACTTTAATGCATGAATAGAAATTCTAGGGGTTTTTGTCAAACTTTTCAGCCTAGAAATCATTATTAAGAAAGCTCAAGGGGCACATTGTAATATTTTCAAATCAAGCTTTATTCAAACGAGTTAAAAAAATGCAAGGACCTAATTGTAAAAAAAAGGACCTACTTGTAAGAAAAGGACCTATACGTAGGAGAACAAAAAGTTCAGAAGTTTTATTAAAAGAAAAATTTTCTTTTATTTTTAAAAGAAAAAAAGAATCGACGACCGCCGACGACAGAACTCCGCTATCGACGACCGCCAGGGATTCTCTGGCATCCCAAAGCCTGATCGAAGATCAAAGGGCACAATGAGCAAGAGGGGAGGAGAAGAAAACGATCTGGAGGTTTGAATCTAGGATTCAACAATCGGAAGAGGTTGCCCATCTCCCTCGCCATCGTGGCACTCCGGTGACAACATCGGAGAAGGAGGCTGCTGGAGGGCCGCGACGCATCGCTCAAGGGTCCAGGAAGCTTGGAGGTGACGAGTGGAGAATTTCCCTTCTTCCAGAAGCAAGAATGGGACACTCCTCCCATCCTCGGACCTCGCTTGTCGTCAACGCGATCAAACTCTAGCGAGCTCAACTGTGGAGGTGATTCAGGGTTCGTGGCTTGGCTTCGATGCTCCGAAGTGCTTGGGGCACATCATGGAGTGTTTCTGGATGCTCGAAGAGGCACAGTGCAGCTGGCGATGCGCGTTCAGTCACTGTGACCAGTTTGCTTCCCAAGCGACGGCAAGACGTCACGACTCTGGTGACCAGCTTCTTGAGGCTCAGCGAGGTTTTGGAACGACGCACCAGGGGCTGAAGAAGCAAGAGGGAGGTCTGGGAAGGAGGTTCGAGCACTCTGGGGCAAGGGTCATACCCTTGACTCGCACCCCCACCTAGGTCGTCGGAAAATGACACCAGTGAGGCCTAGGAATGCGATTTTGACCAGAGGGGACCTCTGGCTCTGTTGGAATCGATCAAAGGTGGTAGACGGAGACCTAGGAGAGCATTTTGGACATGAATTGAAGTCTGTGGAGGGCATTCCTGGACTAGCAGTGAGCTTGGCCGTCGGAGATGGCTGGAGATGGCTAGAGCTCACCGGTGATGGCTGGAAAATCCAATTTCTCTCCTCCACGAGCTTCCTCCTTGCTCCAGGATCACTCTGGTTGCTCTGATTGGGAGAAAAAGCTTTTGGGAAGCTCTTCTCTCAAATTTTTCAAATCTCCATTTTCACTTGCAAATGGGGCTATTTATAGGCTTCCAAATGGCTTGGTTGGTTGTTATGGTTAGAGTGGAAGGTGGTTAAGGTGGTGAGAGTGAAGTGGGAAGTGGTTGAGGTTGTTGGAGTGAAGTAGGAAGTGGTTAAGGTGGTTAAGAAGAGGTGGGAAGTGGTTAAGGTGGTCAGAGTGAAGTGGGAAGTGGTTAAGGTTGTTGGAGTGAAGTGGGAAGTGGTTAAGGTTGTTGGAGTTTGACATTAGGGTTTGGGGTTTGACTTATGGTTTAGGGTTTGACTTAGGATTTGACCTAGATTTTAGGATTTGAATTAGGGTTTTGAATTTGGTTTAGGTCTTAACCGAGGGTTTAAGGTTTGGATTAGAGTTTAACCTAGGTTTTAGGGTTTTCCTAGGGTTTTTAGAGTTTTTAGGACTTTTCACTGTTTTTCTAGGGTTTTATGGTTTTGTTTAGCTTTTTAGAGTTTTTCTAGGGTTTTTAGGGTTTTCCTAGTTTTTTAGGGTTTTATGATTTTGTTTGGGTTTTTAGGTTTTTCATAGGGTTTTTAGGGTTCAGTTTGGGTTTTTAGGATTTTTTTTTTTTTAGGGTTTTTCTAGGGTTTTTAGGTTTTTCCTAGGGTTTTTTGGATTTTATAGGGTTTTTCTGGGGTTTAGCTAGGTTTTTTAGGGTTTTGTTTGATTTTTGGGGTTTTGTTAGGTTTTTTAGGGTTTTCCTAGGGTTTTTAGGGGTTTTTAGGATTTTTTAGGGTTTTGTTAGAGTATTGTTTGATTTTTAGGGTTTTGTCCATTTGCATGCATATTGAGGTGCCTACAGATGCCCTTCCCTGAGCGAGGTCAGAGGACGAATGGAACAGAGACCAATGCTTAGGGTTGACAGAGACACCCCACCCCTTCTTACAAGGAAGAGAGATCAGGAGGAGAAGATCATCGTTCGGAGTTGACGAAGATGCCCTATCCAAGGCTGCAAGAAAGAATTAGTTAATGGCAACCAGCTACTAGTCGGGGAATGCACCAAAAGTCCCGCCTTATCTCCCTCAACGCCACAGTCGAAGCCAACATCACAGAAGACAATATTGATGACAAATGCTGACAAGCTGATGACCAATCAGCTCTTAAAAGACATGACTAGTTATCATACTTGTCGAGAGAAAATGTCGGACAAGACTCACGGTGCTTGCCGACCGAAAAGTAACTGATCACGGAAGTTATCCGGGTAGTTCGGGCTACCAGCCCAGAAGGAGGGAAGGAACAAGGTGAGTGGGGAATCCATCATGCATCACAAGGATTGCCCGAGTAGTTCGGGATATAGCCCAAAGGAAGGAGGAAGACAATTTGCTTTGATTCCATCCATTTGGAGTGGAACTCAAAACAAAAAGGGGGCACCGAGGTTCTTCCGGATGGATCGAACTACGAATGGGAACATCTAGACTCCGACCGATAGTCTAGAAAAGATGGAAAAGGGAGGCCTTGCATCCAACCGCTAGGATCAGAATTCAAGGACCAAAGGGATGGCACCAGGATTCGTCCGAACAGACCGAACCTTGGATGGGAACACCTAGACTCTGACTGGTAGTCTAGAAAAGAAGAAAAGGGGAAGCCTTGAATCCATCTGCCCAGATAAGAATTTGAATGAGAGAAGTGGCATTGAGGTTCGTCCGAATGGATCAAACCAAAGATGGAAACATCTAGACACCGACCGGTAGTCTAGAAAGATGAAAAAGGGAGGCCTTGAATCCGTCCGCATGAATAGGAATTCGAAGGCGAGAAGTGGCACCGAGGTTTGTTTGAACAGATCGAACAAGGGATGGGAACACTTAGACTCTGATCGGTAGTCTAGAAAGATGAAAAAGGGAGTCCTTGAATCCGTCCATCCGGATAGGAATTCGAAGGCAAGAAGTGGCACCGAGGTTCATCCGAACGGATTGAACTAGGGATGGGAACATCTAGACTCCGACCGGAAGTCTAGAAAGATGAAAAAGGGAGGCCTCGAATCCGTCCATCCAAATAGGATTTCGAAGGCGAGAAGTTGCACCAAGGTTCAGCTGAACGAATCGAACCAGGGATGGGAACATCTAGACTCCGACCAGTAGTCAAGAAAGATGAAAAAGAAAGGCCTTGAATCCATTCGTCCGGATAGGAATTCGAAGGCAAGAAGTGGCACCAAGGTTCGTCTGAAAGGATCGAAGTAGGGATGGAAACATCTAGACTCCGACCAGTAGTCTAGAAAGATGAAAAAAGGAGGCCTTGAATCTATTCATTTGGATAGGAATTTGAAGGCAAGAAGAGCCATCGAGGTTCATCCGAAGGGATTGAACCAGGGATGGGAACATCTAGACTTCGACCAGTAGTCCAAAAAGATGAAAAAGGGAGGCCTTGAATCCATCCGTCCAGATAGGAATTTGAAGGCGAGAAGTGGCACCGAGGTTCGTCTGAATGGATCGAACCAGGGATGGGAACATCATGACTCCGACCGGTAGTCTACAAAGATGAAAAAGGGAGGCCTTGAATCCGTCTGTCCAGATAGGAATTCGAAGGCGAGAAGTGGCACTGAAGCTCGTCCGAATGGATCGAATCGAGGATGGGAACATCTAGACTCCGACCGGTAGTCTAGAAAGATGAAAAAGGGAGGCTTTGAATTCTGTCCGTCCAGATAGGAATTCAAAGGCGAGAAGTGGCACTGATGTTCATCCGAACAGATCGAACCAGGAATGGGAACATCTAGACACCAATCGATAGTCTAGAAAGATGAAAAAGGGAGGCCTTGAATCCGTCCGTCCAGATAGGAATTCGAAGGCAAGAAGTGGCACCAAGGTTCATCCGAACGAATCGAACTAGGGATGGGAACATCTAGACTCCGACCGGTAGTCTAGAATGACGAAAAAAGGAGGCCTTGAATTCTTCCGTCCATATTGGAATTAGAAGGTGAGAAGTGGCATCGAGGTTCGTCTGAACGGATCGTACTAGGGATGGGAACATCTACACTCAGACCAGTAGTCCAGGAAGATGAAAATGGGAGGACTTGAATCCGTCTGTTCGGATAAGAATTTGAAGGCAAGAAGTGGCACCAAGGTTCGTCCGAACGGATCAAACCAGGGATGGGAACATCTTAACTCCGACTGGTAGTATAGAAAGATGAAAAGGCCTTGAATCCGTCCGTCCAGATAGGAATTCGAAGGCGAGAAGTGGCACTGAGGCTCGTCCGAACAGATCGAATCGGGGATGGGAACATCTAGACTCCAACCAATAGTCTAGAAAGATGAAAAAGGGAGGCCTTGAATCCATCCGTCCAAATAGGAATTCGAAGGCAAGAAGTGGCACCAAGATTCGTCTGAATGGATCGAACCAGGGATGGAAACATTTAGACTCCGATTGGTAGTCTAGAAAGATGGAAAAGGGAGGCCTTGAATCCGTCCGTCCAGATAGGAATTCGAAGGTGAGAAGTGGCACCGAGGCTCATCTAAACAGATCGAACCAAGGATGGGAACATCTAGACTCCGACTGATAGTCTAGAAAGATGAAAATGGGAGGCTTTGAATCTATTTGTCTAGATAGGAATTTGAAGGCGAGAAGTGGCACCGAGGCTCGTCCAATTGGGTCAGACCAAGGATGGGAACATCTAGACTACGACTGGCAATCTAGAAAGATGAAAAAGGGAGGCCTTGAATCAGTCCGTCCGGATAGGAATTTGAAGGCGAGAAGTGGCACCAACGTTCGTCCGAACTGATTGAACCAA
Source organism: Posidonia australis (assembly GCA_024699735.1). Taxonomy (NCBI): domain Eukaryota; kingdom Viridiplantae; phylum Streptophyta; class Magnoliopsida; order Alismatales; family Posidoniaceae; genus Posidonia; species Posidonia australis. The sequence goes on along the minus strand of JAMKQA010037474.1, from coordinate 2,198 downwards.
GGATGGGAACATCTAGACTCCGACCAGTAGTCTAGAATGATGAAAATGGGAGGCCTTGAATCCATCCGTCCAGATAGGAATTCGAAGGCGAAAAGTGGCACCATGATTCGTCCAAACGGATCGAACCTAGGATGGGAACATCTAGACTCCGACTGGTAGTCTAGAAAGATGAAAAAAAGAGGCCTTGAATCCGTCTGTCTGGATAGGAATTCGAAGGCGAGAAGTGGTGCCGAGGTTTGTCTGAACGGATCGAACCAGGGATGGGAACATCATGACTCCGACAGGTAGTCTAGAAAGATGAAAAAGGGAGGCCTTGAATCCGTCCGTCTGGGTAGGAATTCGAAGGCGAGAAGTGGCACCAAGGTTCGTCTGAACGGATCAAACCAGGGATGGGAACATCTTGACTCTGACCGGTAGTCTAGAAGGATGAAAAAGGGAGGCCTTATGTAACCATGCCAGCGACAGCCTCGGGCTTGGCACGAAAGGCCAAATGCTCGAGGATCGGCAAAGTCACGGTAAAAAACAATAAAAATAAAAATACAGGAGTCGCCACCTAGTCTATTAAAAATGGGAGACGAGGAGAACCATTTAAAAATGATCAAATCATGCAAAATAAGCCAAATGGAAAAGTAGGTCATAAACCAAAAAATCAGGCAAGGATCCCTATTACGCACGAGGAAGGTGTTAGGCACCCTCGTGCACACGATAAATCAGTCTTTCTATAGGCTTCTCATTTACTTATGAAATGTCGGCTTTTCAGCCTTCTCGGTACGCCCGAGGGCAATATGCAATGCCATGCTAGGTGAGTGGTGTCTTATGCTAAATAGGAGTGTATGGGATGTGGGGTGTGTCCTAATGCTCAGAGGGATCACTCGTATAGCAGGTCAAGCATAGGTGCAAGGATATTGCATAAATAGATCAAAGATTTAAGAATTTCGAGTGATTTTTCATCCTTGCTATACTATATGTAAAATGTGGTCTATCTTGCATGAAAATAGCTAAAAACAGAATTGGGTCTTCTTGGTATATCAAAGAAGAAAACCATAGAAAACTATAGGCAAATCAAAATGGAAAACAAGCTAGAAACTATACGAAAAGCTGTTGTGTGCTACTGAAAAATAGACTGATGTGCCTGTTTGGTGCACCAATCTGGTGTGCCACCTAGGTGCTCTACTGGGGCCAGGAAGATGTGCTGAGGAAAACACCAAAAATCCATGCAGTGCATTGTAATAATGTATTCCAGAAAGTTATGCAATGTAAAGTCTTTGTAAACCCAAGAAATGCAATTTGAATATCTAGGAAAATCCATGCATGGGAAGATATATGGACCTTGTGCTCAAGGGCTGCAAGCCTCACACAAGATCACACCCTTTTCATGAGAAATAAAAGCAAACAAGATTCAGCCACACTACTTGGATCATGGCCTGCTGCATAAGAACCTCCATATAGGAGTCCATGGGGCAATTAGCCTACCAGATTTCAGCTATGGATTGAATATGCAAAGTGTAAAAAGTCTTAAAACAGTATCGTCTTAAGCTGAAAACATGCATGCAAGGACATATAACATCAGAAAATCCACACCAGGAAAATCAGAGTCAAAATCATCAGAGAAACCATGTAGCTTGCGAAGGGTGATTTGCTCTCTGACCAGACGGGTGCACCAAAATGGTGCTCTGGTTTGGTGCGCCACTCTGATGCACCAGGATGGTACTCCCCAGAATACCTAAATCAAACTGCAGTCTGATCAGTCTGATTCAGAATCTGGTCTAGATTTCAGAGATCAATGATTTTTCTTTGATCAGATCAGTTATACAGATGATAAAACAGAAACATGATAAGATACAAACAAATGGAAATCTTTTATTATTTGGTTCCAAATCATAACAAATCATGAGTTATGGACTGAAATACTTACATGGGATTCTAAAAGATAGGAAATGAGTGAGTGAACTTAACAGCCATATGCAAATGATGAATACATAAAGGATATATTTGCTACTTATTCCCTAGCATGTATGTGCATGAATCTTGGTTCTTTGTGTAAAGAAACAGAGAAGAAAGACAAATTCACATAAGTGTTAGAATGCAGATTTCACATACAGATTTTAACATGTTGGGCATCTTATACATGGAGCAGTTATCTCATCATGAAATTCTCATGTAAACAAAAGGAAAAATCAGATTATATATGAAGTTCA
>JAMKQA010037473.1:0-11304 GCA_024699735.1 Posidonia australis | reverse complement strand
ACCAAACGGTCAAGAAGAGGATAGCCTGGTAAAGGTAGAGACCCTGACCAAATGGTCAAGAAGAGGATAGCCTGGTAAAGGCAGAGACCTTGACCAAATGGTCAAGAAGAGAATAGCCTGGTAAAGGCAGAGACCTTGACCAAACGGTCAAGAAAAGGATAGCCTGGTAAAGGTAGAGACCTTGACCAAAGGGTTGTGGCAAAGGTTATTTGACTTGTCTCTTTCTTATGTCTGTCCAATGCCCTCTGGAACCCAACATTGTGCCTAGAACCATACCATTGGATCATGCCTTTAAGCTAGGCATTGCTATATTTTAAGCTGCATTATCCTTGGCAGCATTCTTATTTGATAAAGCTTGTTCTTCTCATTTTCATTTTCTTACTCAGTTTCTATTATTCTAGTGTCATAAATTATCCTATTGTAATGTGATACTTAGGTCACATTCTTTTTCAAATGTCATCATGTTTTTCTTTCAATCTAGACATATAGACGTCTTATCATTTCTTTCTTTTGTAGAGAGAAATGTCTTCTCATCATGATTGGATGTATACACGAGTCGTGGATGGAAAAGTGTGTATGAGTTTTTTGAATGGGGTTCAGGAGTTTGTGGAATTTGCATATAATCAAGGTCCGGATATTATGGAAAGTGATGGAAGGATTATATGTCCTTGTAAAAAATGTGTATTATTGAAAAAACAATCGAGAATGGATGTTGAAATACATTTATGTAAGAAATGATTTGTGGAAAACTACAAATGTTGATTTAAACATGGGGAGGCCTTTCAAAGCTACGGGAAAGTTGCTCCTGTTAGTACGGATCCCATTGTGGACATGGTGATGGATGTAGTAGGTCTCAATTTTGATGTGTCTGCTGATGAAGAGCCATATGGTGAATCTCAAGAGTTTTATAAGTTGTTAAGAAAGGCGAAGGAGCCATTGTGGCCAGGTTGTAAGAATTACACAAAGTTATTAGCAGTGTCTAAGTTATTGCCATTGAAGATTGACTACAACATGACAGATAGTTGTTTTTATGCTATGATAAGTAAAATCAAGAAAATGTTGCCAGAGAATCATGATTTGCCGAAGAACTACTACGAGACGAAGAAGATAATGAGAAAGATGGGGTTGGCAGAGGTGAAGTTTGGTGCTGTTCAAAACATAATATCTTGTATTACAAGGAATACGAAGATAAATTAGAGTGTCCAGAATGTCATGAGCCTCGTAATAAAAGTGACTTAAAGACACGTGTACCTCAGGCGGTGCTTCGTTATTTTCCTCTAGCACTGAGACTGAAGAGGTCGTATTATTGCAGAGAGACTGCAAAAGATATGACATGACATGCAGATCATGCATAGAAATTTGATATGGAGCATCCTTTTGACACCAAGTGTTGGCAAGTCCTGAAGGAGTCTTTTCCATCATTTGCTTCTGAAAGTCGTAATGTCATTGTTGGTCTTTCTAGTGATGGATTCAATCTACATGGTAGAGGAAAAGATTACTCTTGTTGGCCTATTATGATCACACCATACAATCTACCTCCTTCTATGTGTAATAAGAGGCCATACATTTTTTGTCTTTGCTTATTCTTGGTCCAAGTCATCTTGGAAAACACATTGACGTATACTTAAGGGCTCTTGTAGACGAGTTAAAGATGCTTTGAGACACTAGGGTTGAGACATATGATACAAGCAAGCGACAAACTTTCAATATGAAAGTTGCTTTGCTTTGGATTATAAGTGATTTCCCTGCATATGGGATGTTATTTGGTTGGAGCACACTTGGAGAGATGAGTTGTCCTCATTGTATGGAACACATAAAGTCATTTCAGCTTCAATATGGTCGAAAGCTATATTTCTTTGATTGTCATCGTCAATTCTTGCCCATGGACCACCCATATTGAAGACAGAAACAAGCTTTTAAGAAGAATAAAATCGAACTTTCTAATTCACCCCCCAAGTTGATAGGAGAGCAAGTCTTTAATCGACTTTTAAACTTTGAGTAGATCATTTTTGACCATGATGTTGGTCCACAAATTTTAGATGGATTTGGGAACACTCACAATTGGACGAAGATCAACATATTATGGGTGTTACCGTATTGGTCTATGCTCTTAATTAGGCATAATTTAGACGTCATGCATATCGAGAATAATGTATTTGACAATGTGTTCTACACAGTAATGGATGTCAAGGACAAGACAAAGGACACTGAGAATGCAGGTAGGGATTTGAACTTAGTTTGTAGTCGTAAGGACTTGCACTTGATAGAACATGCTAATGGAAAGACTGAAATGGAAAAGGGAAAGTACACACTCGATAAGAATCAGATAAGGGCAGTGTGTGAGTGGGTCAGCAACTTGAAATTTTCAAATGGATATGCATCAAATATATCAAAAATTGTAGATCTCAAGAAATATACTTTCAAGGGAATGAAAAGTCATAATTGTCACGTGTTTATAGAGAGATTACTTCCCCTTGCATTTAGAGGTTTGTTGCCTAAGTCCATTGTAGATGTACTTACAAATCTAAGTAAATGCTTCAAGGCCATTTGCTCCTCCATATTATCTATGAAAGACATGGAGATTTTAGAGGGAAATAATGTTCTCATATTGTATAATCTTGAAATGATATTTCTGCTTGCCTTCTTTGACTCGATGGAACATCTCTTTGATCTACTTACCTTACAAAGCCAAAGTGGGGGACCAGTGTAATATCGATGGATGTATCCTTTCAAGAGGTACAAGTTAGTGATAGATAAAGTTTGTTTCTTTTTTGTTATTTGGAGATTGTTTATCTAATTTATCTACTTTTTTAATAGGTACATGTTTTTCTTAAAACGAAAAGTTCGAAATAAGAATAAAGTGGAAGGTTCAATAAGTGCATAATATATCTACGAAGTGGTTGCCACCTTTTGCTCAAGATATTTCTCATCAGATGTTGGAACAATGCATAATCGAGCATAGAGGAATGATAATCTAGGTGTTGAAGAACAAGACAATATACTTTCTATCTTTTGTTCTAGTGTTCGTCCTTTTGGAAAGGCGAAAGAATGCCTACTCACCCAGAGAGAGAGAGATGCTGCAGAGAGAATGTCTACTCACCTAGAGAGAGAAAGATGTTGCAGAGTTATATGTTCTTGATAATTGTGATGAAGTTGAACCTTTTGTCGAGTATTTTTCGTTATCTTTATCGATATGTCCATTCAATAAATTTTGATAATAAATTATCTTACTATGTTTAAATTTTCTAGTGCAGGCTATTTAGAGAACAATTAATGGTCGACCGTCCTAGTCTAAAAGATGATGATATCTTGGTGTTATTTAGGAACACATTTCCTAAGTAGTTTAGTAATCATGTAAACCAACTTGATCCTAGTCCAAAGCAAAAGCTCTTACAAGACTTATCTTATGGTCCTATATTTTAAGTAAAGTCGTATGGAGCTTGCTTTGCAAATGAGTATCGATATCACACTCAAGAATACTAAGGAGATTGACTACTCAAAATTTTGGGGTTGTGGTGAACGGATCTTGTTATGGAGAAGACCATATTAACTATTATGATATCTTAAAAGAGATTTTCGAGTTAGAATACATTGGTGCAAATAAAGTGATATTGTTCTTTTGTGATTGGTATGACCTTAAAGGAGTCATACACGTTATCAGGCATGATATTGTAGATGGTGTATCAACCAATACTTGAGGAGATTCGAGTCATTTGTGTTAGCATCACAAGCGGATCAAGTTTGTTATGTACCTCAAGTTTCAAGAAAGAGGAAGAAAGATGAATCTTTCAGTATAATGAAGATCAAAGCACGTACTTACATTGCTATGACCGATGATGCAACGAATGATGAGTTTGAAGACTTGTATTAACTTGATTACGAGCATCCACAACTGATAGTTGTAGACCATGCTTTAGATCAAATCTCTATAATTCCATCAAATTCAGTATTGTGGCAAGTTGAGGATGAAGAAAGAACGTTTGTAGAAGATGACAGTGAAAATGATGATGAAAATGAAGAAGAAGAAAGCATTGGCTATAGTGACCAAGATTAATGAGATTTTATTGTTATTTTGGTAAATATCTTCTTTAATTTACTTTGTAAACTTGTTCTACACTTGCATTCTATACTGATGGTGAAATATTGATCTGTTATTTAATTTTGATATATATCAACTAATTAATGACTTTTTTAAAAACTAACAACTTAATTCCAATTCAGGTTCATCATGGCTTTCTTGTTGAGCATTATCGCAGTTATTGTGCTTGTAAGTATCATAAAGTAATTTTGATACGATAATCATTTTTGGATAATGTTTATCCAGTAAATTGCATGAATCTTATATGAATTTTTTAATGTATTGTTTACTATATTAGATGGCCAGATTTGGTAGAGGCGGTCGACGTTCTAGTGATTCCGGTGAACGTAGTTTATCGGAGGATCGAGAGATCGATCCTAGTGCTTATATGAGTGCTCTGTTGCTTGAGTTCATTTGTTCACGGGGTCTGACACCACCTGAGGTTGGATGGACACCTCTAACAACTTTGGTTGAGGCTCCCACATCTACTCTTGTGTTTAGGCATAGTACTACTCCACAGAGTAGTGCTGCATGCCATGTCTAGCCTGAGTTGTCTCCCCGTCCAGCTACAGTAGGTAAATAATATAATGAAATTATACTTTTAAAGTCTTTAAATTAAATATAATTATTTACAAATATTTAATTTGATTGATAAAAAACAAGAGCAACAACAACAGCAAGGAGGATATGCTCAAGCTTCTTAAGGACCACGACCTCTTCTGGAGCTTGACTTAGATGGGTAACGTTTTTTTAAATTTAGTGTTAGTCAACATGGAATACTTCTATATCCATACCTAACTTGATTTATTTGTAGTAACTTCAAGAGGAGTCATAGAATCTCATCAGAGATCACAAAAAGTTTTAGATCTTATGCATCAACCATCGAGTACCGGTGGTCACATTTGCATCCAGATGAGAAGGAAAGAATGTTTGATGTGCTATTGATAATTATTTTTTTATTTTATCTTTAAGTTAAACAATTAGTATATTAAATTAACAATGATGTTGGATTTATACAGAGCAAGTTTACACTTTCATCTGGATATACGAAGGAGGATTATCGTGTGTCTTTTACAAAATTAATTAAGAAAAGGATGAATGATATCTATTATAGGGCATGAATAGATGCCTTGGCAAAATGTCCTGAGCCTCACGATGATTATCAAGCAGGCAAGGCATTTCCTCCGTATTGGTGTACACCAGAGAGGTGATTAATATTTATATTAAATTTCAGATGTTTTTATTATTGTATATGTGACGATTAACATATATATTATCGATTAATGTTAAATCTAGCTGGAATAGACTCTGTGATTTTTTTTCCACAGACGTATAGTTCCAAGAAAGGTCCACGGCTAGGAAGTCAAATCATGGAAAGTAAGAAATCTTTTCTACGAGCAGATCAAGAAGCCACAATGATCTTAGAACTGAGTTGGTAAGGATATTTTTATATTAATTTACTTTAAAAATTATTTTTATATTATTTTTATTATCTTGTTATGAAGTAAACCTGTTTTTCTTTTATTTATGAAGAATGAAAAGTAGTGAACCAAAGAGATAAAAAATGAAGGAAAAATCAGAGTGAACAAAACTTCAAAATAATCAATAAAGGTCATGAAGTCAAGAGATAAAGAACAAGCATTTATAACAAAATACAAGCTAACCATTTTCTTGGAAATTTGTTGATCCATCTTTATAGTCGAAATGATTATGGATTGTCTACACAATTCCAAATGTTCTAGATGTCCTTTATCCAGATTTTTTTGCCTGCTTTTATTTTACAGATATAATTATGAACAACGAAGTCATGTTGTCTGAAAGATATTTTTGGTTTCATTACGATTTCAAGCGACCTACATGTGATATCTGGGCCTGATTATCTATTTTTAATTGTAAACCATGTAATTAATTGTAATATTGCTTAAATGGTTTATTAATGGATAATCTGTTGTTTCTTGATTGTGTGAGTTTGTGGTTGGTCTTTTGTGCACCTGTTTGTGATTTGGGACCAATGTGGAGTCTAGCTTGAGGGTGCACAGTCATCTCAGTTTGCGTGTTTGTCTTTTCTTCCTTTCATTTCCATCTTTTTCTCCTTCCTTTTCCTACCTCTCATGAGCCGCACACTATTTTTCTCTCGTCTCCTTCCCTTCCCCGACCCGTGCCACCAGCGACACCGGTCCGTGCCTCGCCGTCTCCTCTGATGCGATGGGTGGCCGACGCGACGTGGGTGGTGAAAAGGATAAATGGAGGCCGCGACATGCGAAGAGAGGAAGGGGTGGCAGAGAGAGGAGGAGAGGGAGAGGATCGACGCGTAACCGAGGAGGTGGTGAGTTGCTCGTGTGTTCCGCCGGTAGAGGAGACTTCGCCGGGGCGCGAGGAGGTTCGCCGGGGGCTGAGCCAGGTACGTGACCCCATTTCTTTCCTCCGTTCGGTGTTTTGTTAACAGTAGGTTAATTGCAAGAAAGATTGTGATAAGTGCATGTTAAATTGTAGAAAAATCATGAAATGAATGGGAATGTGATGTATGACATGAGAATGTAGAGATCATGCGGTTAGGATTGATGTTTGTGGGGAAAATGTGATTTTGGGGTTGAAGGCTACAGTAGCAATTCTTGAGCCCCTTCCACTTGTGTTTTTTGTTTGAACTGTGTGGTTGATAGAATCATGAATGGTTTGAGGGGTTTTGAAGTAGAGTTGATGGTCTACATCCCATGATTTTATGGAAATTGTTGGTGAATGTTTGGGGGGTCCGATCGGGACTCCCACTTGGGGCGATTTTTCACTACCCGGAAAGGGGTGTGCCCTGTTTGTGAGGAATTCGGTATACCGAATTTATTCGGTATGCCGAAATCCTGGTAAATTAAGCTAGAACCCAGGATTCGGTAGACCGAAATTTCACAGTCGACCGAAATAGGGGGTTTCGGCATACCAAATATTTTCGGTATACCGAAACAGGGGGTTTCGGCATACCGAATATTTTCGGTATACCGAAACAGGGAATTTCAGAATACCGAACTAAAAATTCGGTATGCCGTTTTTGCCTTGAACCTAATATGCTTAAATGTCAATTTTAAATGAATGTTAAATGGTTTTAATGGTATGGTGGGTTTATATGAATGATGTTTCCCCATGTAATGACATGGAGGCATGTGGAACCCCAAACAACTCGATTTGGGTGTAGTTTTTGGTTTTAGACCCTATTAATGAATGAAAAAGATGGTTTTATGTGGTTTTGGGCATGAGACCCAATTTATGACTTCAAGCATGGTTTTCATGGCTTGAGGTGGGACCCCAGTGGAGGGTCAAGTGTTGCAAGGAAATAAAGTCCTGCAACGAGAAGAATGGAATGAAATGGAAAATGGTTTTGAAATGGAATACTGATAATGTGGTTGCCGAGCTCATAGCAGTGTAGGCTGAGCCTGGGTTTTCATACCTAGTTGTTCGGGTCACCGACAGTGTAGGCTGAGATGGGGTCATTGTACCTAGTTGTTCGGGTCACCGAGCTCGTAGCGGTGTAGGCTGAGCCTGGGCTTTTGAGCCTAGTTGTTCGGGTCACCGACGGTGTAGGTTGAGCCTGGGTCATTAGACCTAGTTGTTCAAGTCACCGACTAGGGCGTTAGACAGAGACATATCCCCATGCACATATGAAAATGAAATTGAGGCTGGTTGGCTTAGGCAGTGGCATCCCACGTGGGGAATTTCATCGCGGCAGTGCAAGAAGGTAGGGGAAGGAAGTCCTCACCTACTGCTTGTGTGCCTGGTTACCCTTGATCAAGGTAAAAACTGTAAAGAAAACTAGAAATGAATAAGAAAGAGAAATGTGATTTGGTAAGGATTGGACTGATGAAATGGTCCTAAAAATCCTGAAAAGAAATGATGATGTTTTAACCAGTTGCCAGCCAGTGTTTATGATTTGGTTTTAAGCCCAATGGGGTATAGTGTTTTAGGCTGGATCTAATCAGAAATGTGAATTTGAAAGTGTGTTTTGGGAAGAAATCCCAAATATTGAAAAGGGAAATGTTTTGGAAAATGAATTCCATAAAGGTTTTGAAAGAAATGTAGAGGAATGTTTTGTAAGAAAAAGTGGTTTTGGAATGAATTTCCAAATGTTTTGAGAAAAGAAAAGGAAACATGGCTTTTGAAAAAGCATGGATTGGGATTGAATTCCCAAGTGATTGTCTAATAAATAAAGGATGATATTCAAAAAAAGAAAACCAAGTTTTGAAAAAAATGAGATTTATGATTTTGCCGAGGTTTTGTGGTTTGCATGTTTTGGGGCGCGTACTGGGTGACTTAGATGTCACTCACGCGTGCTATTTGGTTTTCAGGTGCAGACCGCGTGCAGCCGAGTTTCGGTGCGAGAATTGGAGCTTCTAGCCGCACATTGTGAACTTGAAGGTGAGCCTTAGTTACAATTATTTGTTGTTTCTGTAATTAGTGTAATTATGCTTGATACTGTGTTTTGGTAGCGTGCTCGGGATCGGGGCGTTACAGAGTGGTATCAAAGCTAAGGCTACACCTAGAACACCGTCTTGATGATGTCCGGTCTAGTGGCTCCCTTGGGCTGCACAATAGTGAGTCGTGCACTTGAAACTTTAGGTTGTCGTGTTTTGTGGTGCTAGCAGGAAGATGTCTCACCGAGGCTGCAGTCGTGGCAAGACCCCTGTACCTGACTCCGAGACGGGAGAGGGTAATGCCTGGAGGGGAATGAGACGAGAGTTTGGTGAGATGATGCAGGGTTTCGCCCAGTCCTTTGGAAGAAGCAGCGAGGATGAGGCGAAGGGAGACCTGTGGATCAAGCAGTTCGCCAGCTTGGCACGCCGACTTTTGATGGGCGCAGCACTCTGTGGAATGTGAGGCTTGGTTCCTAGAGGTGGAGAAGATCCTTGAGGGGATTGAGTGTCCAACAGAGAAGTGGGTCTGGATCACAACTTTCCAGCTCAAGGGTGCTGCAGATCAGTGGTGGAGGACCATGCGCCGCAAGTCCGCAACAATTTCTGAATACGGACTTGCTGATGATCTCTTGGGATGAGTTCTGAGGGGTGTTCTATGAGAGGCTTTTCCCTGAGCATGAGAGGGATAAGCTGGACAGAGAATTCAGGAACCTGAAGCAAGGTAGCCTATCTGTGGCTGAGTATGAGTCGTCCTTCCTTCGGCTAGAGTAGTTCTCTCAGGCTGCAATTTCTGAGAAGAACAGGGCCAAGAGACTTGTGGAGGGACTTACCCCTGTGCTGAGATCCAGATTTATTGGCTTCAGATGCCATACTTTAGCGGGGGCTGTTGAGCTTGCCAGCCGTTATGAGTAGGACCGTAGGCTGTTCCAGGAGGAGTATCCTATGAAGGAAAAGGGGAGAAAGTCTGTCTCTCGACCTTCTGTTTCTCGACCGTCAGTGACAGGAGCACCATGTTTTGGGAGCTCTGGTAGCTCTTGGAAGAAGCGGTAGCAACAGCCTACGTTTCGTAGAAAAGAGAGTATGGGTTTCAACCATGCCGGGTCTAGCAGTGGCCCACAAATGGGACCATGCCATGTCTATGGCAAGATGGGGCATGTAGCGGTGCAATGTTGGCAAAGGCAGAGGAATTTGGACAGAGTAGTCTGCTACAACTGTGGGAAGTCCAGACATTACCAGAAGGACTGTCCCAGTCAGCCAAAGCCAGCGGGTGATGCGCCACGTCAGCCTACCAAGGGGAGAGTGTTCTCCATTGCTGCCCCAGATGCCGGTCCATCTGGAGATGTGGTAGAAGGTGAGAACTGGCATGGCTGTAGTTGATAAGTCCTATCCTGTAATGATAGATCCTATGTGTAATTGACATTATTTCTTATTATGATTATGGTTATGGTGTGTTTATTATAGGATCTTTCCTTGTGGCTGATCAGATGGCCCGAGTCTTGTTCGACTCCGGGAGTTCATTTCCTTTTGTCTCCGAGTCGTTTTCTTCTGGGATCGGGACTAGGCCAGCCAGGATGGCATTCCACCTAGATGTGGTCACTCCATTGGGAGAACACAGTCTGGCGTGGAGGTATTTGAGATGGTTTATATTCAACTAGGGGACAGGAATTTTCAGGCCAGCTTGATCCTAATGGATATGCAAGATTATGATGTTATCCTAGGAATGGATTGGCTAACACAGCATTCAGCTGTGATAGATTGTGCCAAGAGGAGAGTTCTGGCAGAGTGTCCAGGCCAAGGCTGGTGCACGATGCAGGGCACCAGACCGGGTGAGCCCAGGAAAGTGATTTCTACTCTCAAGGCCTATCATCATCTGGCAAGAGGCAGTGTGGGCTATTTGGCTTGTGTGGCAGTTTCTACTTTGCCTGTGGTCAAGATTCAGGACTTGCCGGTGGTGAGGGAATACCTCGATGTTTTTCCAGAGGAATTGCCTGAAATGTCACCGCATAGGGAAGTGGAGTTTGTTATTGATTTGGTGCCGGGATCAAGTCCTATTTCCAAAGCTCCGTACAGGATGGCACCTGCTGAGCTAAGGGAGCACTAGAATCAGCAACAAGAATTGATGGATAAGGGATTCATTTGTCCCAATGTTTCACCTTGGGGAGCACCGGTTCTATTTGTGAAGAAGAAGGATGGTTCACTTCAGCTCTGTATAGATTACCGGATGTTGAACCAGATCACTGTTAAGAACAAGTATCCACTGCCCAGGATAGACGATTTGTTTGACCAGTTGCAGGGGTTATCAGTGCTTTCCAAGATAGACTTGAGATCTAGATACCATCAGTTGAGGATTAGTGAGCTAGATGTGTAGAAGACAGCTTTTTGCACCCATTATGGACATTATGAGTTTTTGGTTATGTCATTCGGGTTGATGAATGCTCTGGCTGCCTTTATGGACCTGATGAATAGGGTATTCCGGTCCTATTTGGACCAGTTTTTGGTTATTTTTGTGGATGACGTTTTGGCGTATTCTCTAGATGTTCAGACCCATCGGAGGCACTTGATGATCGTACTGGAGACGTTGTGGCAGCATCAGCTTTATGCCAAGTTCTCCAAGTGTGAGTTTTGGCTAGAAGAGGTGTCTTTCCTTGGTCATATTATTTCAGGAGAAGGCATCAAGGTAGATCCAGCCAAAGTGGAAGCTATGAACAACTGGGCCAGACCAATGATAGTGACTGAGATTATAAGTTTTCTCGGCCTGGTAGGATATTATAGGAGATTCATTCAGGATTTCTCCAAGATTGCTGCACCATTGACCAGATTGACCAGGAAGGA
>JAMKQA010037472.1:0-15546 GCA_024699735.1 Posidonia australis | reverse complement strand
GATGCCCCTCCTTGAGCGAGGTCGAGGGACGAAAGGAACCAAGACCGATGCTCAGGGTTGACAAGATACCCCCATTTTGAGGTTACAGAAGGATGGTGTTTGCTGTAGGCAGTGAGTCACTTATCCGGCGGATGCACCGAAAGTCATGACTCGTTGCTAAATGCAAATGCAAATGTGTGCACCTATTGGTCTAAATGCTGGAGATGTGATGCTAATGCGAGATGCCAATGCAAGAGCCGATGCCAAAAGCCGATGCAAGACTAATGCTAATGCTGAAAATAGAAGGCAGAGAAAACACTGGCAAGGAAATGATAAGTTGTCGGACTCATCAGCCGGATTATGAGGTCATCAACCAAAGGGATGGGATATGAAAAGCTAATCAAGTCTTGTCAACCCCGGCCGCCTGACGACGTGACGGTTGTCAACCGAGTAGTTGGGGGTACCAGCCCAAGAAAAAAGGGGGGGCATGACAAATAGATTATTTGTCAAGCAAAGCAGGGCCCGGTCCGCACGGACCAAAGGCGAACAAAGAGATTTCGTGCCCGTGAAAACTCAAAAGGGAAAACAAAAGGACCTTGACAACTCGGTCAGAAGGTCAAACAACTAGATTCCACACCCGCGAAAATCCAGAAGAGAAAACAAAAAAGACCATGACCGCCCGGTCAGAGGGTCAAGCAACTGGATTTCCTGCCTGGGGAAATCTGAGGTAAGGGCTAGGACCTTGACCATCTGGTCAAAAGGTCGAGCCACGGGATCTCCTACCCAAGGAAATCCGAGAAAGGGGCTAGGACCCTGACCATCAGGTCAAAAGGTCGAGCCAAGGGATTTCCTGCCCAAGGAAATCCGAGAAAGGGGCTAGGACCCAGACCATCATGTCAAAAGGACTTCAACCGCCCGGTCAAAGTCAAGCAAGCTGGATTCCGCGTCCGCGGAAATCCAAAGGGGCAAACGACCTTGACCGCCCCGCCAAAGTCAAGCAAGCTGGATTCCGCGCCCACGGAAATCAAAAGGGGCAAACGACCTTGACCGCCGGGTCAAAGTCAAGCAAGCTGGATTCTGCGCCCGCGGAAATCCAAAGGGGCAAACGACCTTGACCGCCCGGTCAAAGTCAAGCAAATTGGATTCCGCGCCCGTGGAAATTCAAAGGGTCAAAGTCAAGCAAGCTGGATTCCGCGCCCGCGGAAATCCAAAGGGGCAAAGGACCTTGACCGCCCGGTCAAAGTCAAGCAAGTTGGATTCCGCGCCCGTGGAAATCCAAAGGGGCAAAGGTCCTTGATCGCCCGGTCAAAGTCAAGCAAGCTGGATTCCGCGCCTACGGAAATCCAAAGGGGCAAAGGACCTTGACCGCCCAATCAAAGCCAAGCAAGTTGGATTCCGCGCCTGCGGAAATCCAAAGGGGCAAACAACCTTGACCGCCCGGTCAAAGTCAAGCAAGCTGGATTCCGCGCCCGTGGAAATCCAAAGGGGCAAAGGACCTCGACCGCCCGGTCAAAGTCCTGAAAGCTGGATTCCACGCCCGCAGAAATCCAAAGGGGCAAGAAGGGTCTCATCCGTTCAGGAGGAGATCCCAGAAAACAAAGCGATGGTCCCAAGATTATTCCTCTGGTAGGAATTGCAATACTCATTACCGAGGTTGCGGTGCGGAAACTGGCACTCCTGTCGAGATGCATGCTCAAATCTCTTGTTTGCTGCGATTCTCCACTTTGCTTGCGAAGGTGAGGACTTATGTGCCAATATCCACAACTTTTGGGCTTTACTGTAAATTGCCCATCCACAACTGCTTTTGACTACTATACTGCCATCGTGCTGTGACATTTGAGGTTTTGTTGTATATCAACAAATGTCTGCTTCAAATTAAGCTTCCCACGTCCTTGTGGACTGATTTGCAATTTTACAAAACATAGGGGGTTTTCTGCAAATTACCCCATGTGGTGCATTTTGTGAGCTACATGTTCAACACTGCATACTCTGCACTTGATGCATAAGCTGTGAGATGATAAGGGCTGGAACGTAATTGTCACGGTCATTTTGCATTTTGAACCTCTGACTTATTTCTCATGTGGGCCCCGCTAAATAACTGTCATAACTGCCAAGAAATATTTCATTTCTTTGCTGCTACTTGGAACTGCAAGGGGCTAGTGCTCTGTTTTGCATGCTTCTGCTGATTGAGTTTCATATCTCTAAAACAATCATGCATAAATTTTTATGTTTAAATTTTTCTTTTCTTCTCCCATAAGACGTACCGCCTCTTCCTTTTCTTCATTCTCATTCCTCATTAAACAAAACCCGCGTCTTCTCCCTCTCTTCTTCTCAGCAGCGGAAACCCATTCCTCCTCCCTCTCTCATTTGCAGCGGCAACGCGCGGGAGGTGCGTCGACGGAGTGCTTGCTGCTGGTGCGCGCGTGAGGCGCGTCAGCGTGGTACGGAGCGGTTGCGGCGGCGACAGTTGGCGACGGCATGGATCAAACCCTCCGGGACTAGCTGGACCGAGGATCGCCGTAGAAGGTAATATCTGATCCCCTTTCCCCTTTGCGCGTGCTTGTATACCTCCTCTATTCTGGGTAGTCGACGGCTGGAGGGGCTCCGACGGGTAAAGGAGCGGCAGGTCTGTTCTGTGCAGGTTGCGGCGGTCGACTGCGGGTTTGCCCGCAGTCGCGGCTCACGAGGAGCCATGGCCGTAGGTTCCAGTGAGCTGGTGGCGCTTTTGCTATAGGCTTTGCCGAGTTTGGCCGTTGCGGCGACAGGCTCTGGCGGACTAGACCGCACGGTGGCTGTTTGGGCTTGGCGACGCGGAAACGCCGAGGGAAGGCACAGGCTGCAGGGAATGATGGCTGGCTACCGGCGGTACTCCAGCGGTGCTCCGACGAGAAGGGGTGATGGCCTGTGGTTGCAGTAGGAGCCACACGGTGGCGGGCTGGAGATGAGTTGGTCGTGAGGTTTGTTGGGTTGGGCACATGTTTGTTGCTTACTTAGGCCATTTAATTTGCATTATCTCTGATTTTTATTGCTAACTGCTCTTCATCAAACTGCTGAACCACTTGATAGCTTTTATTTTTTTTTGCAAATTCACAATCAAACACTGATTTGCAACTGTATGCTTGCATTTTTGCTGTCATATGCTATCACCTTTATTAAAACGCCATGCTCTTCGCTATTATGCCAATTAATTTCGACATATTTTTTCATTTATCATGCCGACTGCTGACGTTTAACTCTCGGTCTGGCTTTTCCTTTTCCACAGGATGACCCTGTTCCCGAGGCGGGGACCCCACAATCTTCACGGGACATGCCTTCTAGCTCTCGTCCCAGACGACGAGGTCGTTCTTTGAGGTCGCGGGCCTCTAGCAGCTCGACTCCTGTTATCCCTGCCGTGGTAAGCCCAAAACTGAAAGTAACCGAGTATTTAAATCCGGTGTTTTCTGACAAATGCATTTTCAGGAGTCTGTAAATTTTGAGGGGCGGCTGCTGAGTGACCAACATATCTGCGAGAGTCCCGAGTTTGGGGTAATTTTCTCGCTTCGATGTACTTGAATTGTTGTCTGCTTTTGACTTGGCTTTAATCTGATTCTTGATATTTCAGGAAAGGGATGCGAGTTGGATTATGTGATGCCACTGGGGCTCGATGCTCGACCATTTCCATCGCTTGCCCGAGTTTCTGCAGGACTTCCTCTTCCACTGGTCTCCCTTTGGAGGTTTGCTACGCTTGCCCATCATTCACGGGCATTATAATTTCTTCAGAGCCTTGGTAGAAAGATGGAGGTTCGAGACGCACTCCTTCCACCTACCATTTGGTGAGCTGACTGTCCTGCCTGACCAGTGGGCTCTGCTAATGGGCCTTCCTTTTGGTGACGAGTCCATTATAGGCGAGACGACCCACGGCATCCACCTCGCCGGCACATCTGGGTCGTGTCCCTCCTAAGCCACCTAGGCGGAAATATATGATCACCGTGGGGAGGTTGAGAGAATGGGACAAGTTCTGGCCCAACCCCGAGCCTAATAGTGAGGAAGCAGATTTTGTACTGAGTCACTTTTTGCTAGAGCTGCTAGCTTTGATCTTCTGTGATTCATCAACTTACTGCATTCACGCTGACTGGATCGCTTATCTGACCAACCTGGAGCATCTAGATCATTATGATTGGGCCGGTGCTAGCTATACTTGGCTAATCTGTGGGCTCGATAATGTGGTCAAGCTCGGGCGCCGTTCTTACGTGGGACTGCACCCTCTGCTGACTGTAAGTATTTGCTTCTGTTACTTTGCAAAACAAATTTCTTTTATGCTTTTCATTTGATAAAACTGACTTGCATTTGCATTTACAGTATTGGATCATGTAGCATATTACCAGAGGGCATTGCTTTGGCCGCCTGCGAGACGAGCTCCTGCCCCTTCCCCGCCAGTGGGTCGAGCCTGACCACCAGGCTGCTGCTGGGGTGTTTAGCTATGAGTCCTACCAGTATCTGCTGAACCTAGTAGAACTTGATGATGTAAGTCTCCTTTGCCTCTAGACTTTAATTTTGCATGCTTGTTGTACTTTGCTTGCTTACAACCTCCTGTTTTTGTAACAGGTCCACCTACACCCATTCTCCAGATATGATGGCCTTGACTGGGCTCCCTTGAACTCTAGCTGCGTTCTTAGGGACAAACAGGTGAGGTTTTATTGCATGAAGAAGTCGGCCTATTATCTCCCAGGGCGTGTGCGACATCAGTTCTCGGATGTATTCTGCATTCCTACCCCTCCTCCTGCTGACATGGATCGTCCGACCACGACTCGCTCAGTTGCTAGAAGCTGACATGCAGCTGCCATGGCTTCTCAGGACAGGCACGTCCTTTGAGAAGTCAACTACACAGACTATCTTGCTTGGTACAGGCGTGTGGGGAAGCCACACCTATTTGAGGAGGCAGTGCGGGATTGCCAGCGTGGGATGTGGTATGCAACTAGCTGGGCCCAGGTACAGGATTTCCAACTCTGCTTTTCATTGCTATTGTGTGAACCATGACAGGCTGACATTTGCTCTAATTTACAGGGCTTTGAGGAGCAATTCGGAGCCTTCTATGCTGATATTCGCCGAAGGAGAAAAAATTCTTACTTTACAAACTGCCATCTTGACTGTATCTGACATATTTGCTATTTTGCAGGAACTACGTTGGCACAACATCGTCCGGGTATGCTTCTTTCGTCTATCTCTGCTGCCATTGTTTAAAATCCTTATTGCTAACATAAGTCTGATTTTGCAGCAAGACATTCCTGTCGAGAGAGCGAATGTAGCCAACAACGGGGATTTCACTTTGGAGGCGTCTGAGGAGGACCGCTCGGACACTGAGGTTACCCAGGCAGAGCACGACTCTGCTCCTCGCTCTCAGGCTGCCACAGCTACTCAGTGGTCACGACGAATTACCCGACGAGGCAACAGACTCTTGGCCGAGTACTTCCAAAAGGCGGCGTCCGATGAAGAAGATTCAGAGGAAGAGTAGCCTTATTTGTAATTTTTCCTTTTGGAAAATTCTGTAATAATGTCGGCACCTTGTAACATTCTTTTTTAAAAAATGTATAAGAAAATTTTGATTTTGTGATGTGCCCCTCGGGGTCTTGTATGTGCAGATTGTATGCAAAAGCTCTTGTGCAGGGTTAAACAATTGGCACCGATTTTGGCGATGTCAACATTCTGAGCAGGTGCTGCTGAAATTTTGCTGTCATTCCAGGCGCCACCTAGGTGCGCTGCCTCAGTGCACCTCATATGTGCGTCTGAGAGGTGCGCTGCATAGGTGCGTCCCCAGAAATGGCGAGTTTTGCTTTCCATTTTTGTTGAAACCCTTGCTGCTCTTCTATATAAGACTGCATCCAGCGAGAGACAACATCGTCCTCTTTGAAGAAATACGGCGGCAGACCTTGCTTCCTCACCTTTGCTCATTTTCCGACCTTCCTAGGCGCTGATTCTGCATCACGCTGGTATGAGTTACTGTTTTACGTATTTTTCTGTTACTTGTTTCTGCAGATTTTTGTTCTTGTGGATTTACTTGTCTTTGCAGATTTGCTTGTTTTACTTTCATGGCTGCAAACTTTGGAACAATGCTTCTTGATTTCTTTGCATATGTTTCTTGTATCATATCATGCTAGATTGCTATGCTTGTCCCGTGCTTATGTCAGGTTCCGTCTTTTACTGCCATATCTGGTTCAAATTTGTGCCTGTAGAGTTATCCTACCATGGTGACCCCCAGGCACTGCTATGATGCCCTGCTTGGCTGGATCGATGCTTTGATAGCTGATGACCGGAAGCAACTCCGGATTTGGGGTATTTCCTCCTCCCTCCTGAGTATAGCCAAAGTGGAAGTTAATTGGCATTTGCTGTGTGCCATGGCCCAATTCTGAAAACCAGCCCTGCATGTTTTCCGCTTTGGGAAAGTGGAGATGACTCTAACTCTGGAGGAAGTCAGGCGAATCTGTGGCCAGTCCTCGTTCATGTCCCCACCAGTGTTTTACTACCATGCCAGTTATGTGCACGTCGTGAGTCGACTCACATGTATTGCAAAACAAGACTGTGAGGAGAAACTCATTTGCCGAGATGGTCCTACACCCATGGTGCGTCTGGATTACTTCGATGCAATCATTGGTTCCCGCTCCTCCATGGGTACTCTATGGCTTTACTGCTTTGTACTGCGCTTCCTTGGGGAGCTGATCTTTAGCCATGGTCGGACGACTGTGGCCATCGTGGTGGCAGAGATAGCCTGGGCGGTAGTTGTTCGCCAGATCGACTTGGCCCCTATCCTTCTTGCCAAAACCTATGTTGGCTTGGTCCCAGCGTTGAGGCGCTCCCGCCATTTCTATGGATGTGGCGCCCTGGTGCAGGTAAGCAGATCATCGACAATATTTAATAATATTTTGCTGTGCTTTCATTAACCATGGTTCCATTTTTGCCAGGTTTGGTTTACTGCTCATATGGGAATGAAGATTCTGCACCCTCGGCCTTCTGCTTTTGAAGCCTATAGTCGCACCCATCATTCAAGGTCACTTCCGGGGGTACATGAGCTGTGCGACAAACTGCAGAATCTTGATGTCGATTCTGTGACATGGTGCATTCTATCCTCTGCATCACGGACTTTTACTGCCTTATTTAATGCCACGGACATGCGACTCGTGGTTCTCCCTGGATTTTCTGGTGGCATGGAGTATCACCCCGTCTGGGTCCTTCGCCAGTTCGGCTTCTGCCAAGACTCCATTGAGCAAAGCCCTTGCCCTGACAGATATAAAAAGCATGTTGCTGGCTCAAATGCATCTACTTCTGAGTTGGCGCGACAAATGAGTGTTGGTATCAAGTCTTCTAGTCTTGCCATCATTAAAGGCTCTGGCTGTACAGCGGGATATGAGGCTGAGATAAGGGAGACATGGCCCTTAAGCGAGATTCCGCCTAGTGGCACCAATTTCATGGAGGCTAGTAGTTCAAAGAGGCCTCGAGCTGATTAGCGATACTTGTATGACAGGCCATAATACGAATTGTTGGCACTGATGTTGCTTTGCATTATTTATACTGGTTCTTGTAAGTCTATATCTGCTTATTAGGATCAATTTAATTGGCATGCCCCTGATTTCAAATCCCTCCATTTTAAAGAAGTGACTATCATGCCCTTGGTCGAATGCTTGCTTGCCCATACTACGACTCATAAGGCAGCTGACATGCCCCTTGTCGAAATATGAACAAAATGCCTTGCAAATAAATACAAATATGCCTGACTAGAATGCGCCCTAGCCAAATGCTTACATGGCTGATAAGGCAGCTGACATGCCCCTGGCCGGAATGCAAACAAAATGCTTTACAAAATGAATACATGTATGCTTGACTAGAATGCGCCCTAGCCAAATGCTTGCACTACTCATAAGGCAGCTGACATACCCCTGGTCGAAATGCGAAAAAAATGCTTTGCAAAATAAATAATGTTGTGCAAATGCAAAGAAATGGCTAATTGATACATTGGTGCCCTCAGCGCCAAAGAAGCCTGTTTTGCCTGTGATAGAAGGTGACACTATCCTCAACTCATGTGGCACTAAACTAGGCACTTAAGTTCATTTGTGGCTCTCCTTCAGATTCATGGGCCTCATGCCAAATTCTTAGAGTCCTATACCTACTTTTTAAGGGTTCATTTTTCTTTTCTCCCTCATAGGCATGCTAATTGACCCTACTCCTGCTTGAAGGTAATAAACACTTATACTGAGGGGGGTGGCTGCTATTTCCCTTGTGTTGAAGGGGTGGCTAATCCCTTTGTTCATATGGGCTTAGTAAGTGTATGCTCCGACTCCTCTCCAAGCTAAATGGTAGGAGTAAGGTTGTTCGCATGCCTCTCTCGGTGGAGCTCAACTTCTGTCTGCTACTTCTATCTCCTTATTTCTTTTTGTGCTCCAAGGTCTGGTGTATTTTTTTCTTTATTGGTCACACTCTCTCTAGACCTAGCATTTTTACTCCCTCTTGAGATATAGGTCCCATGGGAATTTGTACATTTAGCCCATTCCTCTGAAATCTCTCTCTCACATCCTAAGCTTCTAGTGTAGTAGCACATAAGGAGGACATGACACATCTTACGCAAGCAGGCTCCCAATTTTCCTCATTGGGCAATGATGATGCTATACAAAAAGAAAAGGGTGCAAAAGATTATTTATGTTGTGCTAGAATGCAAAGAATATAATAAAAAATGCATGACTCATGGTGCAAGGCATTAGGATCAACTGAGAGTTATTGATAGTACTTCTTTAAGTAGGAGGCATTGACGGGCTCCGATTGCTCTGTATGGTCCATGCCTTCAAGGAGGACTACACCCCCTGACAGGGCCTCCTTAACCACAAAAGGTCCACGCCAGTTGGGTCTAAATTTTCCTCGTGTATCTGGCAAATGAATGGCGCGCAGGACCAAGTCCCTTGGTTCAAAGCTTCAAGGACGGACTTTCTTCTGATAAACTCGGGCTACTCTCTTTTGGTAGCATTGGGCATGATGCAGGGCTTGCAACCTATGCTCATCAATTAGATCAAGCTGGACATTACGGTCTTGTACCCACTCAGCCTCTTCTAATTCTGCCTCCCTCAAGATCCTTAACGAAGGAATCTCCACTTCGAAGGGAAGGATTGCTTCCATGCCATACACCAAAGAGTAAGGTGTTGCTCCTGTGGATGTGCGGATGGAGGTTCTGTAAGCCCATAAGGCATAGGGCAGCTTTTCATGCCAATCTTTATGGGTCTTGGCCATTTTCTTCAAGATCTTCAGCAGGTTATTGTTGGCCGATTCTACTGCCCCATTCATCTGAGGACGATAGGGGGAGGATCTGTGATGTCTGATCTTGCAACTCTGGAGGAAATCCTCAACTCTCTTTGCTATAAAATTGATTCCGTTGTCTGAAATGATAGCAAATGGAACCCCATATCTGGAGACAATATTATTTTTGATGAATTTTTCTGCAATAGCTGCTGTGACTGTCTTGTAGGACGCCGCCTCGACCCATTTCGTAAAATAATCAATGGCTACCAGAATATAACGGTGCCCATTGGATGCTGTAGGATGAATGGCCCCGATAACATCAATTCCCCAAGTAGAGAATGGCCAGGGTGATGACATGCTATGCAATTGCTGTGGGGGAGCATGTATTAAATTGCCATGTATCTGGCAGTTATGACATCTTCTGACAAAGTGGCAGCAGTCTGTCTCCATGGTGGACCAGAAGTACCCTTGTAGCATGATTTCCTTGGCTAGAAGAACCCCATTCATATGTGGGCCGCAAGTGCCTGCGTGAACTTTCAATGTTAGCTCATCTTCCTCCTTTTTGTCTACACACCTGAGGAGCATCTAGTTATAAGATCTTCTGTATAGCTTCCCGGCCTCGAGCACATATTTAGATGCTAACCGTGCCAGGGTCTTCTTATCTGATGCAAAAATGCAAGGAGGGAAACTACCGGACTTCAAAAATGCTTCAATATCACTATACCACGGCAGTTCAGCAGATGACGGCACCTCTTGGATATGCATAGAATGTGCTGGCTGTTCAATGCATGTGACTGAAATGTCTATAGCTTGTGCCTCTGGGAGAGATAACCATGATGCCAGAGTTGCCAGGGCGTCTGCATATGCATTCTTGGCTCGCTTCATGAAGGAAAACTTGACATCTTCAAATTCTTTAGTCAGTTTTAGCAAACGTTCATGATATAATACAAGCTTCTGGTCTTTTGTCCTCCAGTCACCATTGACCTGTGAAATAACCAGCATGGCATCGCCAAATACGTGGAGCTCTTGGGCGCCTTGGTCCCTTGCTATTTGTAAGCCTAAGATGCAAGCCTCATATTCGGCTTCCTTATTGGTGCATTCAAATGTCAGCTTTCTTGCAAAGGGAATAAGCTGTCCCTGCGGCATTGCTAAAACTGCACCGATGCCTCTTCCTCGCTTGTTGACTGTGCCGTCGAAATACAGGCACCATTGCCGCTCGTTCTCAGGCCCCTCTGGTTCTTCGTCACCCATTGCAAATAATATATCCTTATCTGGGAACTGGGTCTGCAAAGGCTGGTATTCTTGCAAAGGCAAGTCGGCCAAGTGATCTGCCATGGCTTGTCCTTTCATGGACTTCTATGTGACAAAGGTGATATCGTATTGGGACAACATCACCTGCCATTTAACACATCTGCCCACCAAAGTTGGCTTCTGAAACAGATATTTGATTGGGTCATGCTGACATAACAAGAGAACGGGATACGCCATCATATAATGTCGGAGGCGCTGTGTGGCCCACCCCAGGGATAAGCAGACTTTCTCTATCGGGCTGTATTTGACCTCGCAGTCATTGAACCTTTTGCTGAGGTAGTAAATAGCTTTCACTTTCCACCCGAATTCGTCGTGCTGTCCTAGAACTGCGCCCATAGAATGCTGCATGGTAGAGAGATATAGTAACAAAGGGCGTCCTGGCACAGGAGGAACTAAAACTGGAGGCTTTACCAATAGCTACTTTATCTTGTCGAAGGTTGCTTGGCATTCCTCATTCCAAGAAATCTGAGCATTTTTCCTTAGCAGCTTGAATATGGGCTCACATATAGGAGTAAGCTGTGCAATGAACCTGCTGATATATTGTAGCCTGCCTAATAAACCACGAATTTCTTTCTCAATGGTTGGGGGAGGCATGTCAATGATAGCCCCGGCTTTGTGAGGGTCCACTTCAATTCCCCTCTGGCTGATTATATAACCTAGCAGCTTTCCAGAAGATAACCCAAATACACATTTGTTGGGGTTCAAGCGGAGCTTATATTTTCGCAAGTGCTCAAATAGTCTTCTTAGATAGGCAAGATGGTCCTCGGGCTCCTTGGATTTGGCAATCATGTCGTCCACGTACACTTCAACCTCTTGATGCATAAGATCGTGGAACAAAGCTGACATAGCCCTTTGATATGTTGCGCCCTCATTCTTTAGTCTGAATGGCATCACCCGGTAACAGAAGACTCCCCATGGAGTAATGAAGGATGTCTTCTCCATATCTTCTTTAGTCATTCTAATCTGATTATACCCAGAAAACCCGTCCATAAAAGACAACATCTTATGCCCTACAGTGTTGTCTACCAGAATATCAACGTGAGGGAGCGGGAAATCATCTTTGGGGCTCCTTTGTTGAGATCTCGATAGTTAATGCACATGCGAACCCGTCCATCCTTTTTAGGCATTGGTACCACGTTGGCAAGCCATTCAGGATACAGCACAACTTTGAGAAAGTTGACCTTGTACTGTTTCATAATCTCCTCAAGCTTTAAAAGCCATTGGGGCCGCCATCTGCGGAGCTTCTGTTTAACTGGCCTTGAATTTGGAATTAGTGGCAATGTATGAACTACCACCTCAATATCCAGCCCCACCATATCATCATAACTCCATGCGAAGACATCTACGTATTCCTTCAGGAACGCTATGATCTCCGCCTTCGCTTGTGGTGATAAACTGGCACTGATGCGTGTTTCTTTGATTTCCTCCGCTATGCCAATGTTGATAAGCTCCGTCTCTTCTTCAACATGAAGATTTGGGCCTTCTGGATCATCATCAAAGGATGGAAATTGCGAGGGCTCCTCCTCATTGTCATCATCCTCTTCTTCGTAGGCGATCAGTTCTGACAGGAACTTTTTTTCAAATGTCGGGTCAGTGATGTCTACTGAAAAGACTTCCTCTGATTCTGCGCCCTGATGGCGTTTGAGGACTGTCACAGTGACCTTTGTGTTTCTATGCCGACATTGCAATGCTGCTCGTGCTTCCCCGTCCAGATGATCTGAGGAGCTAAGGGCCCGTGCCTCTGATGTGGATGCCTTCTTTTTTTTTGATTTACCATTTTCATTGCTAACTGTACAAAATTTTGTTTGCTGGCGGCTGCTCTGCTGTAGACTGGTGGGGCCGCCATCTGTCCCACTCGCACTTGCATCATGGTTTTGATCCTCACCCTCATGGTGAGGCTTATATTGCCAATACCAACTAGACCCGCCTCCCGGCTGACAGGAGATTAACTCCAATGGTCTAGTGTCCCTTTCATCTGTTTCTTGCAGGACCATAATTGAAGCCTGGTCCTGGGGTGGTACTGGTGTGTTTGCTGGTGGTGCTGTAACAACTGCTTTGCCCTTCCTTCTGCGGTCATGCTCTGCTATATCTTCTGCAAGCATGTCTAGCTGCTTTTGAAATAACAGGTCCCGATCCCCGATATCATCATCTGAGTCTGTCTCTTGGATCAGAATCTGAGCTGCTGACTGCTCTGTCTACTTACCGCTCTGCATGATACCCTGCCATGTACTCGGCTGTTCTGGCTGGCTGCTGTCTTGACATGAACCCTCTAGGCAGATAGAGGCTGGTAGTGCTGATACTGCATGGGAACTGCGATTCGGATCCATGATGCCTGCGCTAACAAAGTTGGATAAATCTTGTGGAATAATCATCTTAGGAGACTTACCCTGGCGCTGGGATCTCTTTCTCTGGCTGCATCGCTTGTAACCCAAACTGTCTTTCTCAACCCATTCTTCGACTTTAACCGGCTCAGCGATTCCCTCACCATAAAGCCCAAGAGGTGATCCTTTCTCATACCCCCATTTGCGACAAAGGTTGTCGATCATCAAGAGGGGGTTGCCAGAAGTGGCCAAATGGCCAGCAAGCTCTGAGGGCGGGATGAAATTAACCGGTTCAAACCGATTAACCCGAAAGAGGACATCGGTAGGTTTGGGCTCAAAATGAACGGTCTACGGGGTTAAAGCTGAGACAGACTCAACCTTCTCCATGTCTTCTGCCAAGACAACAATGACGTTGTCATCCCAACAAAACTTAATCATACGATGGAGGGTTGATGGAATGATTTGATGCTTGTGTAGCCAATGGCGTCCAAGCAAGAGATTGAAAGAAGGTTCGATATCAACGACGTAGAACTCCAAGTCGAAGCGAGCAGGGCCAATAGTCAGGGGAATGATAAGAATCCCAAGCGCATCATGATGCGTATTATCAAAAGCTGTCATCCCTTTCACAACTGGTATAACATCCTCGGACTTGAATCCGAGTGCACTTGCTGTGTGCAAGGGGCAGACATTAAGGCCTGCTCCATTGTCCACCAGTGTGAGGGGGATGCGAAAACTTTGATACTGCGCAGTGATGAACAAGGGAGAGTTGTGATTGATGCCAGAGGGAGGTAACTCTTGGCTGGAGAAGGAGATAACCTGAGGTGCCGCGATTAGTCCTACCATGTTCTCTAGGGTAGCAGGCTTTATAGACTGGGACACACGAGCTGCCTGGAAGACCCTAAGGAAGGCTTCTCTATGCTCGGCCGACGTATGGATTAGGTCCCAAATGGAAATGTCGGCTCTAACCTTCTTAAGCTGGGCAGTGATGTTAGCTGAAGGTTGGCTGCTAATGGTAGGATAGGACGGTGCTACTCTAGGCATAGGTGGCTGAGGAGAATGTGTCTGGGGTTGGGTAGGGGTTACTGCTATAGCTGCTGATGGCCTAGATGGCTAGGTTTGTAACTGGTTAGGGACTTGGGTTAAGGGGTTAGGCCTGGTTGCTGGGGGTTTGTATACTCTACCCGATCATGTCACCTACGCACACATTCCTGTGGCATAACTGTAGGGAACACGATGCGTGTCGTGGGTCAGAGTAACAACAACTGGGGGACGGGCTGCTAACTATACAGGTGATACTGAAGGGCGAGGGCAAGTAGGGGTATCTACCTGGAGGTGCTGGTAGTACTGGTAAGGATACTGGTGGATCCGAGGGCGTGCTGGCTGTCTTGGTCTGGATTGGGGCCAGGCTACTAAATTGACTGGAGCTGGAGGTTGGGGATATGCTACATGTGGCACCTCAGAGGTCTCCAACTCAACAGCAGGACGAATCACAGAAATAGATTCCTCGGCATTACCGAGGAAGGAGCGATACAAATGGTAGGGAAAAGGAGAAGATGCATCATGACTTAAAGCAGTTGGGCAGATAGGGGAAGAAACTGGCCCAGAAGGAACAGAAGTAGAAGAAACAAAATTAACTCACGAGGAACCTAGCGCTCCCGGAGGCGGATGCTTTGGCAAAGGCTGACTAATTATGTTGGGATGTGCTGGCTGTGCTTGTCGTGCTGGGTGTACTACTGGGGGATGTGCTAGGGCGGCTGCCTGGGTATTAATCGTAATGACCTTCTAGTCAATTAAATCCTGGACTGCATCCCTGAGTGTGAAACAATTGTTCGTCGTGTGGCCGGCCATGCGATGGAAATTGCAGAACGCATTGGCATTGTACTAGGCTGGCAGTGGATTAGGCGGAGGGCGTACCTCCAGCAACCTCAGCAAGGATGCGACCTCTGGGAATACCATGCTCAACGGCTCCACTAAAGGGGTATAGTGGCGTCGGTCACGGCATTGTCGCTTCGGCTGTGGATGTGCCAACAGTGGGTGCGTCCTAGCCGGTGGGTTGGGGTATACTGGTGTGGCTGTGGGGGTAATATGCGATGCATGCTGTGCTCTAGGTGTAGGCGTGGGTGCATAAACTACTTGGCGCTGCGGGGGCGGGAGGACATCTGCTGGAGCAACAGGGGATCTAATGTAAGAGATAGTATTCTTGGAGGGATCCCGCCTCCTGGGTGGATTGGTGTTGGGGTTGTTGCTAATGCTAGGGCCACTATGTGAGGAAGTGGCCTGATTAGCAAATGCAGAGAGTGCTGAAAAACTGCTGCCACGCAGTGAACTCTCAACATGGGCCCCTGCCCGAAGCAGTGTAGAGAAAGTGGTGACAGGCTGAATGCTAAGCAGAGCCCCGATCGCTGGCTATGCTCCTCGGATCACTATCTCAATAGACTCCTCGTCCAAGGGTCTATCCTTGACCTGTGAAGCCAAAGAGTGCCAACGTCCAAGGTACTCCCCAAATGCTTCTTGGGGTCTCTGCCTGAGAGCGACTAGGTCCTCCCGCTGACCAAGTCGAGGTTAAAGGAGTATTGCTCCAAGAATGCCTGTGTAAGGTCATCCCAAGTCCTGATGGTGGCCATGTTGAGGGAAGTGAACCACTTCAACGCGGGCCCCGTAAGACTCTTCTAGAACAGGC
>JAMKQA010037471.1:0-14283 GCA_024699735.1 Posidonia australis | reverse complement strand
TGGTTTGGTTCGGTTTGAAAATTGTTCAAACCGAACTATATGGTTTGGTTTGTGGTTTTGTCTCAAACCGAACCAAACCGAACCGTGCCCACCCCTAACCACCACGAGTGCTACTACGGTTGAGCTACCACGGGAACTCCTTTTGTTGTATGTGTCGCAACTGCCGTCACCTGCTATCACGGTTGTCGTAGGCGAGCTATTATTGCCAATCAGGTTGCAGGCTGAGCATTGAGTAGGGGTCGTTGGTACATTTTGGGTTCCTTTTTTTCAGAATCCAAAAGGTAAACGCTCTACCTTTGGATCTCTTTAATTTTAATTGCTTGATTATTGTAGATGTGATTGCGATTCCATGTAAGGAATCCAAAATGTGGCAATTGAGAGGCTACATGTGCTTGGGTTCTTTGTGTAGGAACCCTTACGTGTGGTTTTTGATGGATTTTGTGGCTTGGTTTACATAGAGATTAATGTTGTTTCCTGTTGAATTGTTTCAGATTTTTCATGGTTTTGTATGATACATATGATTGTTGAGGTTTTGCCGATTTTAGTTTGGTTTTAAGGCGAGTGTGCATCAATGTGTATTTCTTATTTTGAGATAAAGAGTATAAATATAGCCAAGTGTATTTCAAAGCAGTATTACCAGTCCATATGTTTTCTTAGAAGATAATTTTTTTCCCTCTATTCAAGGAAACAGAAGTTAACAAGTTTATGATAGGGAAACACTTCCTTAGTTCCATCCATAGGAGAGAGGTCCTATTCGAGGCCACATTGAATAAAAAACCAAAATTATTGCGAGTAAGATATCTACATGTAAGTAGTATTGGCCACTTCAAACGCAAGTTATTAACTAATAGTTGCCTAAGTAATTTATATTTCAAGGCTGTAATAAAATTTCTAATATTGATTATCCTAAACCCATCTTACTTTTTACTACGACATATGTTATGCCATTTGGCCAAAAAAAAACCTGCTTGAGATGTGACATTAGATTTCCAAAGGAAATGTTAATAGACACGATCAATTTCCAATTCCACTTTCTTAGGTAAATAAAGCACTGTCAAATAATAAATAGGAATAGTAGAGAGAAGTGAGTTAAGCAAGGTTAGTAGGCCCCCAATGGACAAGTATTAGCTTTCCAAATATCTAATTTAACCGTAATTCTATCCAACACAGGGGCCCAATTACTATTACAGGCTTTCTTATGATGCAAGGATAGCCCTATGTACTTAATTGGAAGAAACATCTTAAAGCAACTGAGGATGTTGCAGAATCTATCTATTAATTGCTTAGGGACACGAATTCTTGTGAAGGAGGATTTATTAAAGTTTATTTTTAAACTAAAACAAGTTTGAAAACAACATAGTATTCTTTTCAGGTTGATAATACAATCCTTCGTAGGAGTGATAATAAGGAGGGTATCATTAGCATACTGAATATTTCAAACCTCAAACCTAGAATGTGGATACTAAACACCCTTAATTAGATTATTTTGTTGTCCTAACACCAACATTCTATTAAGAATGTGGGTGGTTGTAATAAAAAATAATGAGGATAAGGGATCACCTTGTCTTAAACCATTTGAGGATTCAAAAAAGCTTTTAGGAGAGTCATTTACTAAAACAAAGAATTTTATTGAAGTAATACACATCTTAATCCATGTGATCCATTTTTCTCCACATCCTAACCCTTTAAGTGAGTCGATGAGAAAGTTATTGACATTATCAAAAGTCTTCTCAAAATCTAACTTGAGTATAAATTCACGATTTTGTGACATATGCATTAGGTGAAGGATTTCTTGAGTCACAAGAAAGTAATCACTAATATTACACCTTGGAAGGAACGCACTTAATTTTGAAAGTCATCCAATATGGAATTAAGAGTAAGGCAGAATTGAGCAACAAAACATTTAAAAATGATCTTGTAACTACTATTAAGAAAACTGATAAAATGGTAGTCTTGAATTCTCTTTGCGTTGGCCTTTTTCAAGATAAGAGTAATAAATGTTTGACTGATGCTATGTAGAATATTCAAATTGTTTGAATGATGGAAGAATTTAAACATGTCAAAAACATCAATCTTAATCTCTTCCCAAAAATAATAATAAAAACATAGGAAGAAACAATTAGGACCTAGAGACTTTTCTTCTAACAAAGAACATACACTTGGCTTAATTTCCTTCTCAGAAAATGAGATTTCAAAAATATCTAGTTCAAAGATCTTGATAGGTAGCTAAATATCCCAATTTAAGGTGATCTCAGATCTCGTTAGCTAGTTAAAAAGAGATGCAAAGTATTTCTCAATGGCATTACAAATTATAACCGGACAATCAGTGAATACATCATTCACTAATAAGGAAGAGATAGAATCAATCCATCTCCTAAATTTACTATTTTATGGAAGAAAGAGGTGTTGAGATCACCTTCGTTCAATTACTGAATTCGAGAGTATTGCCTCCAGTAAACCTCCTACTCAAGTAGTATATTAAAATGTTCAGATCTTGCTTCCTATTCCAGGCTTCCACAAAAAAAGGATTTGTTTAACTTGGATGTCCATAGCTTGAACTAAATTTTTAATTTCAGTCAACTTAACTTGATGATCATCCATTCTACTATGGAGCTAGACTTTGATTGCAGCTTTGATAGCCTTTAACTTATAAGAGAGTCTAGCTATTGCACTAATGTTCGAATAAAATTCACAAAGATTGTCCTTAATTAAAATTTCAAAACTTTCCTTAAACAATCAAGATCTATAAAATCTGAATAGAAAATGACCCCAACCAGGAGGCAGAGTGTCAAAACATATGGGTATATGATCAACTAGAATCCTAACTTTATCCGTACAAATGGATTTAGGGAAATGAGATTCTCAACCAGGAGAGATCAGAAATCTATCCAACTTCACTATCAACCAAGTGTAGCGACAGTTGTTGAGAAAAAAAATCTATGAGATTTGTTGATACAATAAAATTATTAAATTTTATCATAACGAGGGAGATTGAGAAACTATTAGAATACTCATGAGTAAATCTGATGATATTGAAATCTCCCTCAATGACTCAATTGCTACCTAATATAGACTCTAAGTAGTACTAATCATGAATAAAATTTGATTTATGAGTAGGAGATTCCAAATACCCCAATAAACCTCTACTCAAAACAATCCACTTGGGATCCAAACACTGTTAGAGATCTACATAATCCTTGAATGCAATTCTAGTTAACAATGAACTACCCCACCCATCGCCATCAAGACTGGGTTGCTTCCCAGAAACGCAGGCCAATGGCAGACGTAGAAGAAGTCAGACTTTGACCTGGAGCAACCGTGTTAGGCCTGACTCGTTAAAATATCAAACCTCCCCCAAACTCTCCCCTTTGTTTTCTTTTGCAAGAATTTCAAGCGACTCGGTCGGTCCTCTTAGTCCTCTTCTACTCGCGTTCCCTATGGGCTATGGCTCCCCACAGGCCACAGCACGCACGCACCCACAACAACAATCACGACTCTTCTTCCATTTCCAAGTTACACACCAAACACGTCTCGGTCCCATCATTACCTCTCTTCAGTCTGCACAACCCCCAACCACAATGAGATTTCCCATTTCTCCACTCCAATGTCTCGTTCACTTTTCCTCATCGCGACCCTTGTGCTCCTCCTCCTCTCATCTCCTCATCTCCTCCTTTCCTCTCCTCTGTCCACAATTGCCGTATCCTTCGTATCCAACCAAACGGTCGTTTGTGCTCTCGTCATCACCACCGATGAGACCGCCGATAGAGACGACGACGATCGTTACACCCTCAATTGCACTTCCATTTCTAACCGGCGCACCAAGAATTACCCGGCCGGGGACCAGTATTATGCGGGCATCGCTGCCGGGAACGACTTCTTGTGCGGTCTGTCGAACAAAGAACCGTCTTCTGGTCACTCCATCATGCGGTGGTGGGAGCTCCAGGACGCATCACCCAACGTGCACGTGAAGAGGTTGTACAAAGGTCCGCCGCTAGTGAAGCTCGACGCCGGTGACTCGCACGTTTGTGGGTTGAGCGGAGTGGATCGGAGAATGCACTGCTGGAGGTGGCAGGGGTTTACGCCACCGAATTTGACGGGCCTGGTCGACGTCGCCGTCGGTCGAAATTTTGTATGCGCGGTTTTGAGTTCCGGCAACATCAGGTGCTCTAGTGACAGTGATGACTACGGTGTGCTGGCCAACACGCCTGTCGGGAGCTACACCATTGTCGCCGCAGGTGTTACTCATGCGTGTGCCTTGTCGACAGCCACAAGTTTGGAATGTTGGGGCACCGGAGCTCCGGCGATCAGCGACAAGGAAAGCACAAGTGGGTACACGTCTATGGCGTTGGGACACAACCGGACGTGCGCGATTCGCGGGGAGGACAACAAGGTGGCCTGCTGGGGCGACGGCTTTTCTCTGCCGAAGAAATTAGGAGTAGTAGAGTTTTTGTCGATAACGGCGAATAAGGGAGTGTTTTGTGGAGTTGCTAAGGTGAATTTCTCTTTGTATTGTTGGGGAAGTGACGAGTCTGATTCGAATAATTCTATGGCGGTGTTCGATCGAGTTCTTCCCGGGCCATGTGTTTCTTCTGGCTGTACTACTGTAATGGCGGGAAGTGGCAGACTCTGCCCGACCGGAACCAACATCTGCGAGGTCACGGTGCAGACGGCGGTGCCCAGTTCTCCGCCGCCACAACCACCGCCGCCGCCGCCGTCACCAGTGTCTACCGGGGAAGGCAAAGGTGGTGGACGTAGGACAAGGTTCATCTACATGGTTGTGGCAATCGTTGGTTTTGGTGTTACAATGGCCGTGTTGTTTGGATTGCTCTTCTTTGGCTACTGCAAGAAGAAGTGTCAGTGCCACAGAGTTCACGATTCCGGACCATTGGAGGAAGTTCGACTGCCACCGGCGGAGATGCCACCGTTGCCTACTCCAGTGAGTAAGAGGGACCAACCGACGCTGGACCGGCGGTTGACCGACTTGATTAGCAAAGGCCACAGCTCCACTATTGAACAGTTCTCTTTTCAAACGCTAATCGACGTCACCGATGGATTCTCTGAGGAGAAGAAGATCGGGTCCGGTAGCTACGGGTCAGTGTACCGCGCCGTGCTCAATGGGCGGGAGGTGGCGATCAAACGAGCGGATATCCGGCCGACTTGCGTAAACAGGTACTATATTATATGTTTTGATCAAAACTCTTGAAATTGTTATGCCAGTGTACCATATCACAGCTATCGCTCTGATACCATGATTCTAACGGAGGCTCTGAAGTAACTATAGCAGTAGTTTTTACAGGACGTCCGAGAAGGAGAACTCCTTCTTAGCGGAGCTCGCTTTCCTCTCCCGCGTCAACCACCTGAACCTTGTCCGGCTCCTCGGCTTCTCTCAAGACGACATGGAGCTCATTCTCGTCTACGACTACATGGCCAACGGAACGCTCGACGACCATCTCCACAAGCTGCCCACCTCCCCACTCTCCTCGTGGAAAGCGCGCATCACCTTGGCGCTCAACGCCGCGCGAGGGATCGAGTACCTCCACCGCTACGCGGTCCCGGCCATCATCCACCGCGACATAAAGTCGTCGAACATCCTCCTGGACGACTCCTGGACGGCCAAAGTCTCCGACTTCGGTCTCTCCCTCATCGGGCCCGAGGACGACACCTCCCACATCTCCCTCCGCGCCGCCGGCACCGTCGGCTACATGGACCCGGAGTACTACCGGACGCAATGCCTCACTACCAAGAGCGACGTCTACAGCTTCGGTGTGGTCCTCCTCGAGCTCCTCACGGGGTGCAAGGCCATCCACCGCGAGAAAGCCGACGAAGGAGGGAGCTTCAACGGTGACCCGCGCAACGTGGTCGACTTCGCCGTGCCGCACATCAACAACGACGAAGTGGAGAACGTTCTGGACCCCAAGCTGCCGAAGCCACGGCCGTCGGAGATCGAGGCTGTGCAACAGTTGGGCTACCTCGCAGCCGAATGTGTTAGGCTGGAGGGCAGGCAACGGCCCGACATGACGGATGTAGTGTACGGATTGGAGGTGGCGCTCGAGGCTTGTGCCGGACCGCCTCTGATCCGGTCCATGACGACCCACTCCGTGTGATTGGACGGGTTACGGTGTTGACTCAGCCCAGTAGACAAGTGAAAGAAGGGTCAAAAGCTGAAGGTTGAACTTGACAGGAACAAGGCAACGACTTTGCCATGATGTGTTCTTTGCTCAAAAAAAAAATCACCCTCTTTCTGCCTTTCTTTCTTTTTTCTGTGATTTGATTCATTTGTTACGGTTGGATGCCATGAAGTGTACCTATTCTGATGTGTATGTTTTTTTTGCTTTCCTGTTTGTTCTTTTCTTTTGCCTCTCTTCTACTGTGATGAGTTGAGAGAGTAGGAAGAGGGTGGGAGATGTGGACTTGTGGAGGGTGTTGGTGGTGCCTTGAGGGTTGGAAAGCGAATGGGACGTATGATAGTGGAGGGATACCGAATCCCTTTTTTTTTTTGCTATTTCTGATGTTTGAATCATACGTTTTAAGTTGTTGATGTTGTAGTAGTTGTAGTTTTTTTTGGTAGGAAGTAACAGTCCTACGACTATCCACACAACGATAATCATTGGTGAAACCAAACCACAGCAGGCCGGAAGCCGTGGCTGATTTTTGCCGGACCCAGCATTAGCATTGTAATCATAACTTGTTGACTTTTTCTGGATTTTGAACGCCCAAGATTTCTTTCTGTTAAGGTTAAATACGCGAACTTAAGGTTAGGTTAAATACGTAAGTTAAAAAAAAAAATGCTTTCATATTATAAATGGGTTTACTGATTTTCAGGACAAAAATGGCAGAAATACCATATTCTGGGAAAATAAATGGCGACAGGGAGAAATGTTAAAAGATTGCCTTCCTGATTTATACCATATGTCAAATTATAAGCAAGCTACTGTCTCGAAAATTTTTCAGAAATTTCTTTTAAATCCTGACAGTTTATTCTTTTATCCCTTGAATCCGGATGTTCCTGGTCATTTGCATACTCAAATGAACATCTTTTTTGACATCCTTAACAACACCAATATAACTGTAGAGGAAGATATGATATTATGGAGACCCACCAACAAAGATTTTACTGTCAAATCCTGTTATAACATGTTAAATGATGGTAGTTATAGATTTAAATACATGCATGAGATCTGGGATTGTTGGGTGTCTTTAAAGATCAAACTCTTTGCATGGCTTGTTATCTCTAATAAGATCTTGACAAAAGATAATCTTCTTAAAAAAGACTGGATTGGTATTGACAATTGCCCCTTTCTGTTATAATAATGCTGAAACTATTGCATATATATCTTCTTAAAAAATTTGGAAGGCCTTTACTAATGGATGTACCTATCCTGCTGTGTTTTCAATTATGGATTTATTTACTTATCCTCCTGTGCTGCATTTTCAAGCATCTTCAACAGGTTCACTCACCTTTATTCATATATTTATTTGGCTTATATGGAAGGAAAGAAACAATAGAACTTTCAGGGGCATTCCAAAAATCCCTAGTTTGATAATAAGTGATATTTTTTCGATGTTTCATTGTGTGGTAGAATCTTTAGGTACAGGATTTGAAAGATCAGAATTGCTGCAATCTTTATCTTCCTTCCAGCAGCAGAGGGATTTGGAGCACGCACCATTGGCTCCTTCTGTTCAACAGGGGACGGAAAACAATGCTTCCACCCCAATCTTCAAGGAGGACAACCCTCCGATTTGATTAACTATTGGTTAATCCTGGAAATCTGTTGTGAACTTTTTAATTCATTTTTGCAATACTCTGTGATTCAGCTGAAAATTTTGGCTGTGTAATATGTGGTATCTGGACTTGGTTGAACTATGTGTTTTGATCTATTTTATTAATACAAACTACTACCGTTAACTAAAAAAAAAAAAAAAAAGGTTAGGTTGTGATATGAGATATTTCCGATCGTGCCAACAAGTAACCGATAAGATGTTGTGATATGGGTCGAAACGAATTCTTTTCTTCTTTTTTCCTTTTTTTACAGGTTAAGCAATCATCTCATATGTGATACTGGTATCGTATAATAAGAAATTAATGTGAAATAATGATCTCCCTATTTTTCTAGAAAGGGGTTCTAAATGTGTACACACACACACACAGCGTTCTTCGTGAGAGAATATTGTCATGAGAAAAGCTAGGCTAAAAGAAACAGTTGAAATACAATGATAGCTTGTGGTTTCATGATAGGGAAATGTTCACCATTTATATGTGTTTACTACTTGATAGGGAAATGAGAAAAAATGATGCTAAATCAAATAGAAACAGGAGGGAACAACTGCTATGGTGTAATTGGCTAAGGAGAGTAGAACTCACACCTTTTTCTCATGTTCAAATCTCACGGACCGTACGGAAAGATTCCCATTATTAGGTGTCGTATGTAAAAGAAACATGGTTCGCTCAAGGTTTTCCTTTGTAGAAAAGATCGTCAATTTAAAGATTCATGCCAAAGTTTTCCCATGGAATCACTCTTTGATCATGACTTCGAGAAATTACCTAATCCTTGTGTGAACATGATCAAGATATGGAAGAAATAAAGTTTATTACAAACACCACATCTGATTCTTAGTTTGTTGCATTACCGAGGGAGGGTGGGGTGGATAGTTGTTTTCGATTTTAGGGGAGTTCATGACAAGTCTCAAGTCTTAGGTTAGTCATGTGCATTTTTTTTTTTGAACGACTTTAAAATACTAGGTTAGTCATGAGGACACTTTTTGTAGGATTTTAAAGAACAAGATTAATCATGAGGACTTTTTTTAAGAGATTTCAAAATGATGGGTTGGTCAATGTCCCATATGATTAATCAAGGGTTTGTCGTGGAAAGCACCATGAGGGACTTTTTATAATGAAACTTATGAAAAAAAAGTACCATAAAAATAGATGAAACTTTTTAGTTCTTTCTTAAATCCCCGTTCCTATTGTGGAAAACAAAAAACCTCGACATCTACACTTCTTCCTCCATATGATCTATTTCTTTCTGTCATCATTGATAGGATTTCTTTATCACCTAATTTTATCGTTAAGTTTTTACTTTCTACGCCTACTTTTTAATTCTTCTTCTTCTTCTTCTTCTTCTTCCATGGAAAGAATATCACCCCGAACCACTCTACCTTGACATCCACGACCCATAGGCCACCCCAACCATAGACCTCACACACTCCTCTAATGGGATCCACTTCTTCGGCTCTAGCTCCTTCTTCAACAACACTTGGGTGATGTCCTTGTTCATCATCCTCAACTTGGTGGCCGTCTCCATCACCATGTTCGTCAATATCTTCCTTCCCAATGTCACCTCCCACCAGTACTTCCTGAAGCCCCCTTCCTCTCAATTATAACTATACTCATCCTTTTTTAGACTTTTCATATTCTTGATTTTATCATCATCATCATCATCATCATCATCATCATCTTCTTCTTCTTCTTCTTCTTCTAAATAATTTTTTTTAATCACTTGTGTGTTCTTTATGATGGGTTTCAAAGTCCTGTTGATGTGAGGTATGGTGGAGGGATGCATGGTTTTGACATTTCCCTCTTTTCTTTTCTTTTTGGCAAAGCACAGGGAATGCAAGCGTCAAGTGTGTGTGTGTGTATATATTAAAAAAAATCATGTACAAGGATCATTACACATCCACATAAGTTCCAAAAAAGATACAACCACTATACAATACAACCACAACTACAAAAAAATAAAGGAACACCCCCAAGTGTTTTGACATTTCTTATTCAACATCATTACTACCATTTGTCTCATCATTATCGTTAGATATCATCTATTACTTTTCACAATAATTTCTAGTTTTCGTGAACACGAGTGTGATATTTATATATATTTACTTCTTGGGCTTTTTTAAGGAAATCATCTCTTTTTTATTAAGTTACATGTTTCTTCTCAATAAGTTGTTATTGTAGTTTATAAACGATTTGTCTAATATATTTAGTTTTTTGATGTTATGTTTTTTGAGTCTACATTTTACATGTTGAGAAAAGAGAAGGAAGTAACTAACTATGAATTATGGACTTCACAAAAAAAAAAAAAGAGTTGATACATTTGTTAGCTAAGGAGGCTACAAATGATGCACGAGATGTAGATGGTTCATTTTCTAAAAATCTTTTAACAATTGAAGTTATTCTCACTTTGAATTCAAAGTTCGTGTGTAACACGACTTATAAACATGTACAGAGCAAGATCAAAGTCATGGAGAGAAAGCACTTGCCATTTGCAAAGTTGATGACATCCAATTCTAGATCTAGATGGGATCTAATAACTAGAAAAATTACAAATAATGAAAAAGTTTGGAAGGCATATCTTGAGGTTACAACATTTAATTTTCTTTTATCAAATAAATTTAAAAATATTTTTTATTTTTATGTTAATGTTCTTATCTTATTATAGAAACATTCGGAAGTATCACTCTACAAAGAGAAACCTGTCGACTATTTGGACAATTTGTAGATAATTTTTTTCCTCCTCGTATGCTATTTGAGCCAATGTTAGAGTTTTAGCAAAGGAAGTGGTAGACAATATCAATAACATAGAGTTATTGGAGGATAACTTTGAAGCATTCCTAGACATTATAGAAGACATAAATGACAAAGTTCCATAAACTCAATCAACACCTCGATGAAAACGTGTTCAACCAAATCCTCAATTTTCTCAACAAGTTCGATCAAAGCCACGTAAATGGGAAATGCATGACCTTTCATTTGTTGTTAAAGGAGTTGCTATTGCAATGAGAGAACGCATTAAAAAAAAGGATGGGTAGAAGCATTGGAAGAGATATCAGATCTTGAAGAACATCTGGTTTATCGTACTTCAAGCTTGCTACGCATTTCCAACATCAGGGTGCAGTTCATGCCCATGGATGTTGAATATCGTAGAGGATTTTTGAACTATTTTAGTTGCACGTTAATATTTTATTTTCTGATTTCTTTATATATATAGAAATTTTGTTGTTGGAACATTTTAATTGGATACCTTACATTTTAAAGTAGTTCTTATTATTTGTAATTTATTTATTAGTTGTATGTCTTCCATGGAAATTAAGAATGAATTTCATGGGTTAGAGTCTTAGAGATAGATGACTATAACTTTTTAGAATCTGGATGAAATAATTTTGACAGTGTTGACGATGACTTTGATGTTGCATATGCACTATTGTGTTTGTTGTTACATTAGTTGCATTATATTCTCATGAACTAGAGTTCAAAGAAGGTCCCCAAACATCGCATGTTATGTCTATCTATTAACTAAATTAAATGGACCAACAGAAGATTTTTATCATATTTATAGAATGAGTCTGGATGTCTTTTTACACATTTGTTAGATTTCAAAGAGTGATCACGTTTATGTGACACAAAGATATGTCACCATTGAAGAGATCGTAGCAGTAATTTTATTAAATTTTGGGCATAATCAACGATACCATATTCTTGAGATCGATTTAGTAGATCGAAGTGGACAATTAGCAAATGTTTTAACAAAGTATTGGATGCATTAGTTAATTTTCTTCCTCAACTGATGGCAAGTCCTCCGAATGATACTCGTGATAAAATTAGAAGTGATGTTCGCATGTATCCACATATTAGGATAACAACATCTAGTGCAACAACAATTAGACTCTACCGTTAAGAAAAATGTCTTCGAGAAAACCGCTACGCCGCTGCGATCGCCATCTCCGGGATGGCCCTGCTCGTCCTTCCGCTGCCTCCCTCCTCTGCAAGGCGACCCGATTTGACTGGGCTGCCTTCAAAGAGAACCTCCTCCTGGATGAGATCTGCACTGCCGACCTCTCCCCTCGGCATATCTCGCGCCGCTCGCATCGCCCTAGAAAACATCTCAGATCTAAGCGGCAGGTACGCGAGCGGAAGAGAGGTTTCTCTTCCTCCGGCATGGTTGTTTCAGAGTTCGCCTCTGATTCTCCCTGTCGATCATCTTCCTCCCTGTCCTACGACTTCTTGTCATAGGATCCTCCATTAGCATGG
The DNA here is from genome assembly GCA_024699735.1 of Posidonia australis. Classification (NCBI taxonomy): domain Eukaryota; kingdom Viridiplantae; phylum Streptophyta; class Magnoliopsida; order Alismatales; family Posidoniaceae; genus Posidonia; species Posidonia australis. The sequence goes on along the minus strand of JAMKQA010037471.1, from coordinate 2,255 downwards.
AGCTCGACAGGGTCCTCTTCTTGCCTCTGCCGCTCTGCTGGATCTTCCTATATTATTACTTCTTGTGCTGCAGATATGCCTCTCCTTTGCATTGATACTGTATTTCTTACTCGCTCATTATCTGCTTGGTGGTTTAATTCGCTCAAGATCTATGTTATTAATAGATTTCTCTTGTTTCATTTTGCTACACTTTAGCTTCTTACATCTGTATCTTTTGTGGTTGATATTATTGAGGAGGATTCTGCGAAATTTTCGGGGCCTTCCATACATGCTTGTATTAGTTTTTGCCCTTATAATAACATCACCTGCTCAGGGCTTGATCATATCTCTGAGCCCCCTACTCCGGCGAATCCTGTGGAGGTGCCCCGGTGCCCTTCCCCCTGCTTAGATATTGGATCCTTCGTTGGAGATACTTTTAGGGATGATCTCCCTGCTTTTTCAGATGATTTGTTGCTTGTATTTGCCAATAAATCTTCTGGGATCGTCCCACCCTGTGATTTTTCTCCGTCATCTTCTCCGATGACTTTTGCGGAGGAACTCCGGTGTTCCTCTCCCTGCAATCATCGGGAACGCTCCCTCCCTGGCTCTGACACTGAGCCGTACAGCACTTACTTCCCACTACCTTCGGTTTGGAACTACACTTCCTATAACACCCCTATTACCCTTAACCCTGCGAGAGATAATCTTTATCTCGTTGGCACAGTTGGAGCTTTAGCAGATCATTCTATTTATGGCCCTGAGATTAGCCCTAATCTTACCTGCGCTCCAGATCCTCTGAATCATCTTTCTGTAGCTTTGCAGGAAGTAACTGCTCCCTGCACCGTATCCTGTGCCAGTGGACAACCTGGTCCTAACAATTTCCATTTCAGCTGTTCTTCATTTAATGCTGGGAAATTTTCTTCTTCTCGTGCGGTGGAATGTCCTTCGGAAGGCTACGACTCTGACATGGATTTAAATGCCAGCCGTCTGGAAGAACGTCCTTCTTCCTACTTATCTGCTCGGTCTCCCATTCCCTCTCTCTGTGGGAAACGATACGCCTGCGCAGGTTCGCAATTCGCAGTACTCCAATCCCCGGAGAAAAAAATTTCTTCTCCCCACGCCTCTGTTTCTCCAACTCCTCCTGAGGACCACTTCTGTTCCTCTGTCGTAGATTCCTGGGACGACTGGAGGATCATTCCAAGGAGAAAACTCACCCCCTGGAAAGGTACTACAAAAACAATAATAGATGCTTCAAGTGTAGTTTAAATGGCCATTCGAAGGCTTCTTGTAAGTACTCTGGTACTTGCTTTCGTTGCAAATCCCCTTCTCACGCGGTAGCCATCTGTAAATACTTACAGGAAGCTCCCCCTGCTGTTGTAGAGATGGCTGCTCCTGGTCTCTCACCCCAAAATCCCACTTCCCTTCCCCTCAATGACTCGATATGCAATCATTACGAGCTACTCTCTCGCAGTGCCACCATCACGGCCCACGCTTCCACTCTCACAAAGGAAGTTCTCTCAAACCACATCCGATCTTATTGGACCAACGGCTCTGTCATTGAGGTGCAGGAGACTTCTCCGGGTAAATTTCTTCTGATATTCCCCTCTGCCCTATCTAGAACAGACTCCCTGAAGAAAAATGGCCATCTGCTGCACAATATCTCTGCCTCTTTTATTCCCTGGACTCCAAGCTCCAACGCGATCCACATTTTAAAGGATGAAGGGATTTGGATCAGACTGGAGGGCATTCCTCATCACCTTTGGAATGTAGATATATTCCGCCATATGGTGTCCGAATTTGCTGATCTTGCGGAGGTTGACTACCGCATTGATAATATTAAACATTTGGGATTTGCTTGAATTAAGATCACCATCCACCCTGGGAAGGACCTCCCTGACTGTCGATTCTTCTCATTTGGCAAATATGTCTATCCCGTCAAGTATAGGCACAGCTGGGATCTCTGCCCCTCTCCTGATGACTCCAGATATCTGCCCCGTAAGTGGCCTATCAATGCCCTCTCTGGCCCTACTAATTCTGGCAACCTCAAACCTATCAGGAAACAATTCAAAGGATACAAAGGCTGGAGAGGTGGGAAAAACAATAGAGCTCCTAAAGAAGGGAAGTTGGTTTGGACCAGACCCGCAAGCCCTAAACCAATCTCTAACTCCCTGGGGATACTTCCTACCCCTCTACCTTCCCCTTCGCTACAAGGTAGCCACCCTTCAATCCAATCCAGCTCCCCCAAGGTCGCCACCCTTCAATCCAATCCAGCTCCC
>JAMKQA010037470.1:0-13484 GCA_024699735.1 Posidonia australis | reverse complement strand
GTTTTAGTCCCTATATTTGTCATTTATTGCGTTTACATCCTTTTAGTGATTTTTCTTCTCTGGTTTCTTCCAAATGACATTATCCAGACATTTAGCATACCTTTTGACATAACTTAGGCCATGCATCATTCCCATGCAAGCACTTGTCATATCCAGCCAGGGGAAAAGACCAAATTGCCCCTATGTCCCCAATTCATGAGCATACACCTCATTCTGTGCATTTAGCCTTGCATTGTCCATGTCTAAGCCATTTTCTAGAATTTTTGCACATTTAGGCACTTATCCTTGCAGTTTTTATCTTTTTCTCCTCCATTTATCCTTATTTAGCGAGCCGACATCCCATGCCTTTCATCCATGGTTTCTTTATTCACTCTACCTTCAGAATGTCTCATCCTTTATCCGATTTGACTAGTTTTTGAACCTACATCTCATGTTTTTGATTTGATTTGGATTTCCTCGCCCCATGGCGTATAGTAACAGGCCTGAGGGCCGACATTTGTCCCTACCGTGGATTATTTTTCCCCTTTTTGATTTTCACGATTTTCTCATGATTTCATACACAATTTTGCACGTTCGTTTAGTCATGTCACATCCACACACATTAGCATGATTGGAGCATGATCCAGGTTTAGCAAACATTCATCTAACCCTCAGCGGGCGTACGAGGGTGCCTAACACCTTTCTCGTGCGTAATAGGAATCCTTACCCATCCTCTGGTTAGTAGATATCCAGCCTTCACATCAGCACCTTAGGCATTCATCTTTTTGTGGTTTTCCTTGTCTTTCCCTTAAAAGACTAGGTGGCGACTCCTTTTCTTTTTCTTTTTTATCTTTCCTTGCGCCTTCGCCATCTTAGCATGGCTGTGGTACCCTCCCCACCCTTTCCTCCGGGTCGGGCACGGTCACACTTTCTCTTTTATACTTTTTCAAAACTTTTCTCATATTCTGAGAAATCCACATTTTCAACCAAATCCAGCCTAAAACACATTTCCTCTTGGCTCAAAATCAAAATCACAAACACTGGCTGGTAACTGGTTAAAACGCAATTCATATTCACTTATAGAATTTTAGGACCATTCACAGTCCAAGCCAAACCACATTTCTTTTTCATTTTCTCGAAATCACATACTTTTCTTATTCATTTCTACTTTTCTTATTGATGTTACCTTGATCAGGGGTAACTAGACACACAAGCAGTAGGTGAGAACACCATTTTCCCTACTTCTCTGCACTGACGCGGTGAAATTCCCCATGTGGGATGACATTGCCCTGGCCAATCGGCCACAATTTCACTTTTATAAGCATGGGTATACGTCTTTATCTGACGTTCCATTGGTGACCTGTGACATCTGGGCCTGATTATCCATTTTTTCTTGTAAACCATGTAATTAATTGTAATATTGTATAATTGGTTTATTAATGGATAATTTGTTATTTCTTGGATGTGTTAGCTTGTGGTTGGCTTTCTGTGCACCTGCTTGTGATTTGGGACCAATGAGTGGTCCGATTTGGGGATGCACAGTCGTCTCGATTTGCGTGCTTATCTTTTCTTCTTTTTCTTTCCTTCTTTTTCTTTTTCTTCTCTCTCTCTCTCACGAGCCCACACCATTCCGTCTTCTTCTTCTTCCTCTTCTTCCTCTTTCCCCACCTATGCCACCACCAGCCAGCGGCCCGTGCCTTGCCGTCACTTCCAACGCGATGGACAACCAACGTGATGCAAAAGGAGGAGAGGATAAAGAAAGGCGGAGGCAAGTGGGAAGAGGGAAGGCAACCAAGAGAGGAGAAGAAAAGGAAGAGCGGCGCGCGACTGAGGAAGAGGTGGTTGGTGTAGATTACCGGTGAAGGAGGCTTTTCCGGGGCGAGAGGAGACTCGCCGGGGAGTGAGGAAGATCGCCAGAGTGCCACTCGAGGTACGTGGCCCTTCTCCTTGCTCGTTTACATGCTTCCAGTAGATCATGTTAAATGTGTGAAAATAGAGATAAAATGCATGTAAAATCATAGAAAATAGTGGAATTGACGAGAATGAGTTGGAATGCATGAAAACATAGATATCATGCAGTTAGGATGAAAATTTTGTAAGATTAAACGAGATGTGGGATGTAAGCTACAGTAGGTTAAACTGAGCTCTTCCCCTTTGTGATTTTCGTATGAATCACATAGTTAATGGATTAAGGAATGTTTTGAGGGGTTTTGAAGTAGACTCAAGGGTTTAGACCCCATGATTTATTGGTGATTTGTGATGTATGTTTGCGAGGTATGATCGAGACTCCCACTTCCGGCGAACGAATGATCTATTGTCTGATGCCATGTACATAGCACGGGAGATTCGGCATGCCGAACTGGATTCGGCATATCGAATCCCTGTCAGTTGGTACAGGGGTGCTTGGTTTTGGTAGACCGAAGACCTTCGGTCGACCAAAACAGGGGGTTTAGTATACCGAAGGTATTCAGTATATCGAATCAGTAACTTTCGGTATACCGAATTTGAATTCGGTCTACTGATTTCACCCCCTAGCCTATATGAATTAATGGGCATAAATGATGGAAATAAAAGGTTTTAAATGGACATTAAGCATGTGTTAATGATGTTTTCCCCATGTAAGTGACATGGAGGAATGTGAAACCCAAATAAGTGGATTTGGGCATGGTTTTGGGTTTTAGACCCTATAACTGAATAAAATGGTTGATTATGTGTGGTTTTTGGGCATGAGACCCAATTGTGATTTTAAAACATGTGGCTTTTCATGAATTGAGTTGGGACCCCAATGGAGGGTCAATTGTTGCATGGAAATAGATTCTTGTAATGAAAAGAATGAAATGGAAATGGTTTTGAAAAGAAAAGCTTAAAGAGTTTTGAAAGGAAACACTAATAATGTGTTAAGGAACCACGGGGGTTGGTGTCGATAACGTGGTTGGAGTATGAGGATCCAATGAAACCAGTTGCTAGACACGATTGTGGTTGTTGAGCTTGAGATGGTGTAGGTTGAGCCTGGGTCGTTGAACCTAGTTGTTCGGGTCATCGAGCTCGTGACGATGTAGGCTGAGCCTAGGTTATTGTACCTAGTTGTTTGGGTCACCGACGGTGTAGGCTGAGCCTGGGTCGTTGCACCTAGTTGTTCGGGTCACCGATGCGGCGTCAGACAAAGGCGTATCCCCGTGCATATATGAAAGAAATTGAGGCCGATTGGCCCGGGGGGTGGCATCCAGCACGGGGAATTTCACCGCAGTAGTGCAGGGAGGTAGGGAAAAGGATGTCCTCGCCTACTGCTTGTGTGCCTGGTTACCCCTTATCAAGGTAACATCAGTAAAGGAAAGTGGAAATGTATAAGGAAAAGAATGCGGTTTGAGAAATGAAAAGAAATGTGGTTTGGCTAGGATTGGACTTGTTAATGGTCCTAAAATCCTAGAAAAGAATAGGAATTGTGGTTTTAACTAGTTACCAGCCAATGATTTCGGTTTTTGTTTTCAGCCCTGAGAGGCAACGTGTTTTAGGCTAGTTTTGGTCAAAAATGTGATTTCCTCCAAAATATGAAAAAAAAGGGTTTTGGAAAGTATAAACGAAAGAAAGATGAGTTTTTGAGAAAAAAATGGTGATTTTGTGAAAAAATCCCAAGTATTGAAAAGGACATGATTTGGAAAATGGTTTCCAAATGTTTTGAAAAGAAAAGATAAGTTTTGAAAAGGGTAAGGAATTGGGAACAAACTCCCAAGTGATTTAAATGAAAAGAAAAGGGTGTTTTAAAACTGGATTTTCAAATGAAAACCAACTTTGAAAATTAAAAGCGGAGTTTTATTGGTTTTGCAAAGATTTTTGTGGTTTCGTGTGTTTGGGCGTACTGGGTGTCTTAGATGTCACTCACGCGTGCTTTTTTTGGTTTTCAGGTGCAGATCGCATGCCGTCGAGTTCCTATGCCCGAGTCAGAGCTTCTAGCCGCACATTGAGATCCTGAAGGTGAGCCTTAGTTACAGTTATTTAATGTTTCTGTAATTAGTGTAATTAAGCTTATGATACTGTGATTTAGTGGTGTGCCCGGGATTGGGGCGTTACAGAGTGGTATTAGAGCTAAGGTTACACCTAGTGCACCGGCTTGGTGTTGTCCGATCTAGTGGCTCCCTAGGACTACATAATAGAGAGTCGTGCACCTGAATTTTTGGTTGTTGTGTTTTGTTGTGCTGGTAGGAAAATGTCTCGTCGAGACCGCAGTCGTGGCAAGACCCCTGTATCTGACTCCGAGACGGGAGAGGGTAGTGCATGGAGGGGCATGAGATGAGAATTTGGCGAGATAATGCAGGGTTTCACCAAGTCCTTTGGCAGTAGTAGCAAGGATGAGGTGAAAGGAGACCCGTGGATCAAGCAGTTCCACCAGCTTGGTGCACCGACCTTTGATAGGCGTGGCACACCAGAGGAGTGTGAGGCTTGGTTCCTGGAAGTGAAGAAGATTCTAGAAGGGATCGAGTGTCTAGCAGAGAAGTAGGTTCGTATCGTAGTAGTTTAGCTCAAGGGTGTTGTGGATCAGTGGTGGAGGACAGTGCACCACACCAAGTTTCCAAATACGGACCTGCTTATGATCTCTTGGGAGGAATTCTAAGAGGTATTCTATGAGAGGTTTTTCCCTGAGCATGAGAGAGATAAGCTGGACAGAGAATTGAGGAACCTGAAGCAGGGGAGCCAGTATGTGGCTGAGTATGAGTCGTCCTTCGTTTGGCTGGAGCAGTTCTCTCAAGTTGTAATTTCTAAGAAGAATAGAGCCAAGAGGTTCATGGAAGGACTGAACCTTGTGCTAAGATCCAGAGTTATTGGCTTCACATGCCAGAACTTAGCGGATGCTGTTGAACTTGCAAGCCACTATGAGGATGATCATAGGCTGTTTCAGGAGGAGTATCCCAAGAAGGAAAAGGAGAGAAAGTCTGTCTCTTGACCTTCTGTCTCTCAACCCTTCGTTGCTTGACCGTCTATGACTGAAGCGCCAAGTTCTAAGAGTTTTGGCAGCTCTGGGAAGAAGTGGACGCAACAGCCTACATCTGGTAGAGAGGAGAGTATGGGTTTCAGCCACACAGGGTCTAGCAGCTGCCCCCAAATGGGACCATGCCATGTCTGTGGCAAGAAGGGGCATGCAGTGGCGCAGTGTTGGCACTGGTAGAGGAATTTAGACAGTGTAGTATGCTACAACTATGGGAAGTACGGACATGACCAGAAGGACTGTCCCAGTCAGCCGAAGCCAGCAAGAGATGCGCCACATCAGCCTACCAAGGGGAGTGTGTTCTCCATTGCTGCCCCAGATGCTGGTCCATCTAGAGATGTGGTAGAAGGTGAGAACTAGCACGAATGTATTAATTAAGTCTTGTCCTGTAATAATAATAGATCCTATGTGTACTTAACACTATTTCTTGTTATGATTATGATTATGGTGTGTTGATTATAGGATCTTTTCTTGTGGCTGATCAGATGGCCTGAGTCTTATTCGACTCTAGGAGTTCATTTTCTTTTGTCTCCGAGTCATTTGCATCTGAGATCGGGACTAGGCCAGCCAGGTTGGCATTCCACCTAGATGTAGTCACTCCATTGGGAGAACACAGTCTAGCGTGGAGATATTTGAGACCGGTTGATATTCAGCTGGGGGACAGGAATTTTTAGGCAAGTTTGATCCTGATGGATATGCAGGATTATGATGTTATTTTGGGAATGGATTGGCTGGCACAGCATTCAGTAGTGATAGATTGTGCCAAGAGAAGAGTTCTGGCAGAGTGTCCAGGCCAAGGCTGGTGTATGGTGTAACCATGGCGGCGATAGCCTCAGTGTCGCGTGAAAGGCCAAATGCACGAGGGTCGGCAAAGTCATGGCAAAACAATAAAATAATGATAAACTGCAGAAGTCGCTACCTAGTTTATTTAAAAATGGGAGACGAGGAAAACCATTTTAAAACATTTAAAGCCATGCAATGAAACCATTGGAAAAGATCAACATGAACCAAAAATGGGCAAGGATCTTTGTTACGCACGAGGTAGGTATTAGGCACCCTCGTGCGCCCAAAAATTGGTCTCCCATGAGTTTTTCGTTTACTTATAAGGAATGTTGGCTTTTCAGCCTGTTTCTGTATGCCTAAGGGCGATATGCCATGCAATGCTACATGCAAGTGGTGCCATATGCTAAACACGGGTAGAGGGACTGTAGGGTGTGTCCTTGTGCTCAAAAAGGTCACCCAAGTGATGGATCAAATACCGGTACAAAGATATTGCACGGATATGGCCAAAGATCCAATTACACCGAGTGACTTTCATCCTCGCTTCGCTATATGCAAAACCTATGCTACCATGCACAAATTTGGTTTGAAAACAAACTGGATTCATCCTGATATATCCAGGAAGACACCCAAACAAAACCAAAGGCAAAGCAAATTGGGAATCATACTAAATACCATGCCAAAAAGCTACTGCGTGTAGTGAAAACAGGCAGGTGCGCCAGCCTGGGGTGCCAGTCTGGTGCGCCTATGTGGTGCGTCCCCTATGTGCATCTTCGAATTTGCAGATCAGATAATAAGCTAGACTCATGTGTTAGTGAAGTGATATAAAATCATCTGAAAATGCCTCATGGACATCTAAAACACCTGATCACATGTGAGTTTCCCCCTCTTCCACAAGGTCATAAAGGAAAGAGGAAACCCAAGAAAACATGATATTGGTCTTGTGCTCGAGGGCAATATGCCTCACACAAGACCACACAACCCCTATACTAAATAAAGCCAATGGGTTTCAGCCAAGCTACCCGGTCCTAGATCATGGACTGTTGCATATGAACTCTCCAAACAAGAGTCCATGGGGCAACTAGTTCACTAGACTCCAGTGGTAGGCTGACTATACTAAATGCAAAACTAAAACAAATAGTGCTATTATATGTTGAAATGATGCATAAATGATCATGATATATCATAGAACAAATATCAGAAAGATCAAAGTCCAGGACAATCGGGATAGCATGCAGATCATGATGCAAAGTTGGCTGCTTGCACCACCCTGAGAGCAGGCTGGTGAGCCAGGATGGTGTGCCCTCGAGGTGCGCCCATCTGGCGCGCCAGGTTGGTGCGCCTCAGATACTCTATTTCAGACTGCAGTCTGATTTCACAGTCTGGACAGGTGTATGCAACCAATCAAGTTACTAACTACCTAGAACATTAAGATAGATGTCAAAGAATTTAATCATGTTAAACAACTGAGCATAAAACCCTCTTATGATTCTCTCCTCAAGCCATGCATATTCATGGATTACAAATGCTACAGCTACTGTTGATGGGTTTTACCATTCATACAACGATTTCATTGAATCAAGGATCATGCAGAAAAGATAAAACATGTAAAGAGAAATGAATTACAGTTCATGCTCCATAGCTAGTGGTTACATAGGACTAAGATTCACTGTTAAAATAAAGACAACAAATACAGTGCAAAAATCATCATGACAAAGAAACAATGAGCATCATGAACATCCAAAATATCACAACAAGACACGAGAGAACATTGCTATATAAACAATATATCAGTTTAGTTACATGTTTAATCTAGAAATGTCATGTAAGATTCATATGGAGATTAGTGAAAGAACTTACCTTACCAATGATATCTCCTCCTTGGATGGCTCAAGGTATCTCCTCCTTGTTGCCTTGGACACGATTGGGAATGCTCAAGGGTGCAAGGGAAAGCTCTGAAAGGCAAGGATGCTGGTTGCTAAAAGGGGGTGGACAACCAAGAATTTGCTAAGAGACCAGAAAGCTCCTTCCGGGGGACCTTTTAATGAGAAAAGAAAAGGGTAACTCTTGGGATGCAAAAGGCCTCGAAACCCAACAGCCTCGTGTAGATTCATGAAGAATATTCGCGAGTGAGGGTTACAAGCACAAAATATAGAAAACCAACAGCCAGCAGCTTGAGATGTGGCAGTGCGCCTGCATGGTGCGCCACTTTAGTGCTCACCCAGCTGCCGGACTATAGGCTTGGGGTCGATTTGTGCAATAATCTCGAGCTAATTAAAATGTCAAATAGGATTCAAAAGTGGTTTAAGCTTGCCGCATCCAAAGCAACATCTTCAGGAGGATCCACCTATGAGCCGCCTCAAAATCAGGGTGTCTACAAATGTCCCTCCTTGAGCGAGGTCAAGGGACGGAGGGAACCGAGACCGAATCTCAGGGTTGACAAGATATCCCCATTTTGAGGCTACGGAGAAGTGAGGTTTGCTCTAGGCACTAAGTCACTTATCCATTGGATGCACCGAAAGTCATGACTTGTTGCCAAATGCAAATGCAAAGTGTAAACATGCATGCGAATGCCAAGCCAAATGCGGAAAATGTGAAAGCGAAAGACAAATGCATGAACTGATGCTTGAAAGCAAAATGCAAAGCTGATGCTAACATTGAAAACACGAGAATGGGGTGCTTGTAAGTGGATGCAATGTTGATGCTAACATTGAAAACACGAGAATGGGGTGCTTGTAAGTGGATGCAATGCTGATGCTAATGCTGAAGTAATATTGCAAAAAATAAAGGAATCCTGCACACAGATGGAACCACTGGCAGGAAAAATGATAAGTTGTCGGACTCATCAACCGGATTATTAAGGTTATCAACATAGGGAGGCGGAATATGACAAGTCAGCCAAGTCTTGTCAACCCGGTCGCCAGACAGCATGACGTTTGTCAACCGAGTAGATGGGGATACCAACCCAAAGAAAAGGGACATGACAAACATACTATTTGTCAAACAAGAAAGAGAGCCTTGTCTGCACGAACATAGGGAAAGCAAAGGGATTTTGCGCCCGTGAAAACCCAGAAGAGAAAAGGATGAATGGGACCTTGACCACCCGGTCAAAAGTCAAACAATTGGATTTCACGCCTGCGAAAATCCAAGGAAAAGGATAAGGACCTTGACCGCCTGGTCAAAAGTCAAACAGCTGGATTTCACACCTACGAAAATCTAAAGAAAAGGATAAGGACCTTGACTGCCCGGTCAAAGGTCGAGCTAAAGGATTTCGCGCCCGCGAAAATCTAAGGAAAAGGAAAGGAAATGACCTTGACCGCTTGGTCAAATGGTTGACTTTGACCGCCCGGTCAAAAGTCAAGCAAAAGAATTTCGTGCCCACGAGAATCCGAAAAAGGAAAAGAAATGACCTCGACCGCCCGGTCGAAGGTCGACTCTGACTGCCCGATCAGAAGCCCAAAGAAAAGGATTTCGCGCCCGCAACAATCCAAGGAAAAGGAAATGACCTCGACTGCCCGATCGAAGGTCGACTCTGACCGCCCAATCAGAAGCCAAAGAAAGGATTTCGCGCTGATGAGAATCCAAAGTAGGAAAAGAAATGACCACAACCGCCTAGTCGAAGGTCGACTATGACCGCCCGGTTAGAAGACAAAGAAAAGGATTTCACACTCGCGAGAATCCAAGGAAAACGATAAGGACCTTGGCTGCCCGGTCAAAGGTCAAGCAAAAGGATCTCATGCCTGCGAGAATCCGAAGAAGGAAAGGAAATGACCTCGACTACCCGGTCGAAGGTCAACTCTGACCGCCCAGTCAGAAGCCCAAAGAAAAGGATTTCGCGCCTGCGAGAATCCTAGGAAAAGGATATGACCTCGACCGCTCGGTCGAAGGTCGACTCTGACAGCCCGGTCAGAAGGCAAGGAAGACGATCTCACGCCTGCGAGAATCCGAAGTAAGGAAATGACCTCGACCGCGCGGTCGAAGGCGAACAAAAGGATTTCACGCCTGTGAAAACCCAAGGAAAGGTGAAGAAAAGGACCTTGACTGCCCAATCAAAGGTTGAACAGTAGGATTTCGCACCAGCGAAAATCCTAACCAGGAAGGGATAGAAGGATCTCGTCTTCCTGGGACAAGAACCTGAAAAAAAAGAAAGCGATAATCCCTGGATTGTCCCTTAGGAAGGAAGAAGGCCCTTGTTGCGCTCCGAAGGGCAAAAAGGTAATAATGCTTACTACTGGCTCTATAGCATAAAATCTATGTTCTTGCTGTGATGCATGCACTATCCTCTGAAGGAATCTTTTTGGCGCTTTGATCTCAACTGGCTTTGTTTGCGAGTTTGCAACAGGTGAGGGCTTATGTGCAATTTTCCAAAACTTGAGGGCTTTATTGCAAATTTCCCTGATATAACAAATTTCTGTTGAATCGTTGCTGAGCTATCACTTTCGAAGTTTTTGCTGAGTATTTGCAAATGTTTGCCTCACACATAACTTCCCATATTCTTCATGGACTATTCTGCAAATTACCCATCTGATGAACTTTTTGAAGACCATGCATTTGCTTTTCTTGGCATTTTGCATTTTTCTCTCCAAATGCAAGCTGTAGAATGCTGGGGGCCGAAACGTAATCTTCACTGCCATTTTTCATTTTTGACTTCGGACATTAGACTATCTGCACTGCTAATACATAACGGGGCGCACTGAATAACTGCCCAATCACAGACTTTGTTTCATTTAGGAGCTGTAACTGGACTATGCTCCATGACTCTTCTTATTTCTTTTCTTTCTTTTTCTTTCCTCATTTTATTCACCCTCTATATTTTCCTTCTTTATTTTTCATTTATTTTCCTCCTTTCATTTCACCATTTTATTTCGTTTCAACCGTGCCCCTTCTTCTTCCTCCACATTTTCCCAACATAGGAGACGAAACCCATCTCCTTCTCCCTCTCATCAACGAAACCTCCTCTTCTCCCTCTCTCTTTCTCTTTTCCTCAAGGCCGTTAACAAGTGCCCCTAGTGGTGCGCCGATAAGGTGCTCAAGCTCGGTGCGGCGGTGTGGTGCAGGGATCTTATGCGGCAGTGTGGTGCGGCAGCATCGACGGCAACAGCGACGATGGATCTGACTCTCCATGACTGGTTGGAGAGAGGTTCACCGGTGGAGGTATCTATTTTCCCCCTTGATCTCTTACTTTTGTTTTTTGTGTGCTTGCCTGCCCTTTCCCTTTCCTTGGTGGTTGATGGCAAAATGGGTTCCGGTGAGCTATGGGGGCTGTCGACGAGTGGTGGCTCGGAGGGCTGGTCGTGCAGGCATGGGGCTGTGTAGTGGTGGCGCATGGAGGCCGGTGGTGATGTGGTTTGCGGGTTGGTGGTGATCAGGTTGTGGTAGTGACGGTGAAGGTGGATTGGTGGCTTGGTTGGATGTGCAGTGACATGGTGGATTCCGATGTGATGGAACAGACCATGGGGTGGTCACGCTGGTCGGTAGTTCTGTTAGCACCAGTAGACTTTGTTTTATGTAGATCTGTGAATTTATTTTGTTCATGTCCTTCGTGCCAAAAACATAGATTGAAGACATTTTTCCCCTATATGATTGAACAAACATGCCATCTGTCAACTCACTGGAAATATGATTTTGCCCTTGAACCAAATCATGAACTGCCAGTTTCAAAGCTTGAGTCAAATTTTGTAATGTAAGTCAACTTTCACTTAGCAAACCTTGTCTAGGCAAAACAAACGTAGAGCAACAAAACTGCAAAGTAATAAGTGCCCATGTTTTATTGCAATATTGATCTATGCCTACATCTCATTTAATTTGCACTTGTAAAATGGGCCGTTGCTGCTAAAATGCTTACATACCTGCTAATATACTTTGTTTATGTACACCACACCCTTTTTGTTCTGCCAATGACTGCAGGCTTTACAAATATACCTTGTACTGCCATGCTTTATCTCGAGACTTGTGCTTTGCTATGTTCGGATGTAGCGTATTTGTTTTGTTTGTCCTGCTACTTAAATCCTAGTTTGATCCTTGCCCCTTGCAGGATGATCTAGCTCCCGAGGAGGGGACACTGCAGCCCTTTTAGGACACACCCTCGAGTTCACGTCCACGGCGGCGAGGCAGCTCCTCGAGGTCACGTGCTTCCAGCAGTTCTACACCTGCTGTCCCCATCGAGGTAAGCTAAACTGGAATAACCTGTATATATGAAATAAACCTAACATCTTTATTAACAAATGCACTTGCAGGAGTCTGGCAACTTTGCGGGGCGACTCCTCAGTGGCGATCATATTTGCGAGAGCCTCGACTTCATGGTAACTATTTCATTCCCTTCTTTTTTTTGTTAGCATGCTTTGGCTCTAACACCACTGCTTGTCTGATCCTGTATTTATTCTACTATTACTATTTCAGGTTGGCGACGCTAACCCGGTGATGCAGTGTCATTGGGCTTCTATGCTCGATCACTTTCACCACTTACCCGAGTTTTTACATGTGTGGTCTCCACCTTCGCATTCCAGCCATCCACGGCCACTACAACTTCTTTCGGGCTTTAGTGGAGAGATGGAGGTTTGAGACGCATGCCTTCCACTTCCCATTCGGAGAGCTGACCGTCCTACCTGACCAGTGGGCCCTACTGATGAGTCTCCCATTCGACGACGAGCCGATCATAGGCGAGACCACACATGAGATGCATTTGGTCCCTGCGCTTTTAGGTCGTGTTCCTCCAAAGCCACCTAGGGGGAACATATGATCACGGTGGGGTGGCTTAGAGAGTGGGACTAGTTCTGGCCCAACCCAGAGCCATGTAGTGATGATGCGAATTTTGTACTCAGGCACTTCCTACTGGATCTACTAGCGATGATCTTCTGTTATTCTTCCACTACTGCATTCATGCGGATTGGCTAGCATACCTAACCAACTTGGAGTACCTTGATCATTATGACTGGGCTGGAGCTAGCTACACTTGGCTGATCTGCGGGCTTGATAATGTAGCTAGGTTGGGTCGCTAGTCTTACGTGGGACTGTATCCCCAGCTCACTGTAAGTATTTTACTTTCTTTTTGCAAAATTTCCCTTTTTCATGATATTTGATTAACTGTCCTTTTGCTTGCCGTTGCTAGTACTGGGCCACGGAACACATTACACAGGGACACGGTTTTGGCCGCCTCCGTGATGAGCTTCTCCCCCTCTCTCGCTAGTGGGTCGAGCCTGACCACCAGGCTGCTGTGGGGGTCTACAGCAACGAGTCCTACCGATATCTACTGGATTTGGTAGAGCTCGAGAACGTAAGTTTTTATGTTTTGGACTTTATTTTCTGCATGTTCATATATGCCCGCACTGCTTATAATTGTCTATTGCTGCAAACAAGTTAACTTACGCCCATTCTCCAAATATGACGGTGTGACCGTGTCCGCGACCGAGCCCGACCCAAAGGGAGGGGTGGAGAGGAGACCACAGCCATGTCAATGATGGCGAAGGCGCAAGGATAAAAGAAAAAGAAAAGGGAGTCGTCACCTAGTCTTTTAAGGGAAAGACGAGGAAAACCACAAAAGGATGAATGCATGGGATGCAAATGGGAAGGTCGGATGTCTACTAACCAGAGGATGGGTAAGGATTCCTATTACGCACGAGGAAGGTGTTAGGCACCCTCGTACGCCCGAGAAACTCGGTCTTTCTAGTCCAAATGCTTGCTAAAGGTTTGATGAATGTTTGCTAAACTGGGATCATGCTCTAATTATGCTAATGTGTATGGATGT
>JAMKQA010037469.1:0-13562 GCA_024699735.1 Posidonia australis | reverse complement strand
TTGTCTATATCAATTGCTCTCATCCTCTTCTTGTATGTTATATAAATTACATAAGTAGTTAAGCTTGATTATATTTGTTAAATAATATCCTTTGTATGTAATTTTCATTAATATCTAAAAAGTAGTAGAAGTAAAATAAAAAGTGTTAATTCTCTATTCACCCCCCCTCTAGAGGAGCTATTCGATCCTACAATCCGATCATCGGTCCCATTTGGGTAATTTTGAAAAGTGGAGCTTCAGACCGTTTTCTAGTTTTCGCAGATTCGGTATGCCGTTATGCTGTCAGTTTTGATCCTCTGGTCGAACTTTGGTAGTTCGATTTTGGACGATCAACCGAAGTAGGAGATTTTGGTCGACCGAACCATTTTTGGTATGCCTATTTTGGCTATGAGTGTTGATCGTTTCGGTCGACCGATCTTAATCGGTCTTCCGATTCAGGGATTTTCGGCATATCGAACCCATTTCGGCATACTGAATCAGGACCTAGTTGGTTTTATGAAATGTGTTTTCTATGGGTTTTTCAGATTGGTTTATTTTACCCATGTGAGATAGGATTGTAGGTCGTCAGTGGTGGTCCCATGGGACATCTGATGTGCCGTTTTGCTAAGATTTTGAAAGAGTTTCCAAAGATATAAAATGATTTGAAAATGCCTTTCAAAAGAGATGGTTGGCTGTTTTGGAAAAATAGTTTTCCTAGTTTTCTGTGTGCGGGTCAAGACACCATGGGACCGTATTGTCGGGACTAGGGAATGTGACGACATTCTTGGATGGTAGGGCGTATCTCCCTGGTCGAGGTCGGGGACCGAGATACCTGAGATTGAGGATCGTCGAGTCTTAGAGGTATGAGACTCCTTGACTGTCGTCTCAAGGCTAAGGTTGTGGTCCGCGGGTTGAGGTGTCTTATGACATGATGGGGAGGTATGATACTCCTACTGTTGCTGTGAACACTGAGGCTCGGGTGTGGAGGTATGACACTTCCTCTTGAGCACTGTGTGGAGAATGCCATGGGGAGGCGTACCTTATGGTGACTAGTGCAGGTGGGACATGTGCCCCGTAGCTAGTAGCGTCCTAAGAGACAGAACTGCCTTCCTAGGAAGGGGTTGGCTTTGTGAAGGTTCTTCAGATAAGAAAATTGCGGGACAGTGATCACTCTTGCACAGGTTGGCTTCACCGTGGTAGTGTAGACGCCATGGTCGCTCCTCAGTGGACTGCTTGTGGTCAGAGTTAGTAGATTGGCGCCAGACTTCTTGACTCATTGTGTGTGGTTTTGACCATTGAAGGCCTTCCTAAGGTTTTGGGCTGGTAAAGACCCGTTTGTTGTTTTGGCCGGTGTGGGCCATGTTGCTGTGGATTTCGGCCTTGTGGGCCTAGTTTATGGGATTTTAAAGAAAATGATTGCGAAATGAATTTAAAAGAAAATTATTCATGGTTTTATTTTCCGTCATTTTTTCGTAGGATGCGTACTAGGTGACTTCTGTCACTCATGCTTATTCTTTGTGATTTTTGGATTACGGGTGCAGGCATGCAAGGTTTAGCATAGTCCATATAGTCTGAAGTCTCATAGTCGCACACATAGGTTCCTGGTAGTTGATATTCTGTTCAACTTTTAGATTTCCTGTGATATAATTTATTTTAAATTATTATAGGAAATTTAGGACGTGACACATGACTATTACTTATAGTTGGACCAATGTTATGGTGGAAAGCATTTGTCTTAGCCTTATTCAGATTTTATTGGATGAGCATGACCTCATTCCTTGGGAGGCCATGGTAATCATTCAACACTCTAAAAGCCTTAGGGGGCATTTTGCGAATATTACTTACTTACATATTCCTAGAAGTTGTAATTCCCACTACAAGAAAACACCCTTTTACTGACGGTTCTGGCTGTCAGTAAAAGTGCATAAAACCGTCAGTATTGATATAGTAACGGTCACTTGACGGTTAATTGACCGTTAGCTAAAGTCCCGTCACTAAATGGTATTGTGATGCTTTTTTGTGACAGTGAGTAAAAGTTGTTTATTGTGACGTCTTTTTTTGTCACTTTATATGTTTGATTTACTGACAGTCACTATTTTAACTATCCAAAAATATGACTTTACTAACGGTTAAAGAGATATAAATGTTACTAAAGATCAAAAATTATCGACACTTTTTTATTTCTTTTATCACTAATTATATGTTATAGTGACGGTTACCTATATAAACTATCACTATATTAATTATTTACTGACACCATTGAATTTCTCATGTTAGTACATATATATTATAATGACAGTTAACTGTATGCTCTGTCAGTATGTTAATCATTCATTGATATTTTTTTATTTATAACATCAGTAATTACATATTATAATGATAGTAAATTAAGTAATTATATCGAATAGTTCCAATAACAAATGTTAATTGAAAACTATTTGCATTATATAATTTGTCTCAAATGTACGTCACATAAATTGATGTAAACATAATTACCAACCATTTACAAACACATGTTTAATACAAAAGTTTTTTTTTGAGTTGAAAAGTGAAATACTACAAATGTTTTATCAAAGAGATCATTTTGACTTCTAACTCATACTTGAGTATCCCATCCACATAGTACTTCAGCTTGGCCATCCCCAATCTTTGTTGCTCACCAAGAGAGAGTTCATCAACCCAATTGATTTCCTTATCAAGTGGATAATGCTCTATCAAGTATTCCAGGTCAACCTGTAGAACACAATAGCTTCTACGTATTTATAAACATTCAATATAATAATATCTACTTTGATTGAAGCAATAATGACTCATGAACTTACTCTACTTTGATTGAAATATATGAGAAGGAATAAAGTGATGTCCATTCTTCCCTTAATTCTATCCTGATGGTAAATCCAACAGAAATACTCGGTTAACATTCAATCAAATAGATGTGCCAACATGTGTTGCACCTTCAGCATTAAACCAATCAAGAATTTGAGTAAACGGACAGGATAGAAATACATGGTAATGCTATCTTATGATTACATCAGTAATATATTTGCTTAAAAGACTATATGAAAATTAAAAGGTCTAAAATAAATAAGGTACTTCTTGACATCAAAACTCATGCTTTCAGACATTAACTCTAAAACAAATGGCACTTATTGGCACCATTAAGTTTACAATAATTTCCTATTGTTTGCTAAGCACGAAAAATACCAATCCCTCCATACCTTAAATTGCCTTGGGAAACAGAAGAGGTTTTTTTTCCAAAGACTAGACTAGAATAGTATTAAAATTAGTTAAACATCTTTTAGTAGGTCAACCATATAGTTATTCTTGGATGATTCCAAATAAGAATGAGGCAAGAACAAAATACTAGAATCTAAAATACATATTTTGGACTTGCATATGAACAAAGCTGCCAAGTATATAGAAGAGCATTGGGAAGCAAGCAAAATGCCTAGGAAAATAGATAAGACAAAATACAATGTCTCATTCAAACTACCACCTTAACAGTAGTATGACATAAGCCAAATGACATATCAACAATTTTATTTACAATACATGTAAGAATAAAAGATGTCATAAACCACAAACACTTTGTAGTTCAATCCACTATATTAATCTCCATTATCAAATAAGTCATGCTAAATGAATACATACGCGTAGGAGATAAAGAAATAATTGTTGAAAAGTTGTTATAAGCTTTGATTCATAGAGCAAAACAATAACAAATGGTCAGACATTAGCTTTCACTGTAAATTTTAGCCCCGCACCCCCTCCCCCCAGCAGTGAATGTGAATTCTTTTCATTTTGAGAAAAATCAAGAACTTCCTAAAGCATTCACATGATTTGATTAGGAAGAACAAAAGTTTGCATGCAGAGTCCTGTCATTCTTTTTATTAGTTATAAACTTATAATTACCTGTTGACATGTGCAAAGAACCAATCTTTTCTGTAATCACTAACACCCATTGTGTAAACAAGATCTTCCTTGGGGTATAAGTCTGTATACCTATCCCACATACCATATTGCTTATATCTGAAAAAAAAAACGAACTAATGGTTAGTAAAAAAAAGGCAAACAGTTTAATTAATTGTTGGAATTAATGTAGTTTGCATGGACAATTGGTAACTTCATAGGGTGATTAATATAGAGCATGTTGACTAAGTCAGGCCTAGGAAGTTGAAATTTGCAATCCCCAATGTTAGTCGGATCTTTCTAAAACAAGAACTTCCCATCGTAAGTCAGGATTTTCTCTTAAGTTTGATTGGCAGATAATGATAATTGGTAAACACTTCCCTTTTTTTAAATATAGAGCAAGACTAAGATATCAAGACTAATTACTGCCAACACTTTTTCTGTACACAATTTGAGTGGTTTAATTCATCAGATATATTCTACCTAACTGGTGATTTTTATGAAATACAAATTTTTAGTGACAAGAGCTTGCAATAATAAAAAGTAGAAAATTTCTAATTCAGCATGTCCAATAAACGTGGGCAAGTGCTGGTAAGTTAAACTCAATCTGTAACACCTGTAAATTCATTTTGTAATTATTTACATTTTAATGAATTTATTTCTGGACGGGTGTTATTATTCCGAAGCCTGTTGTGTGGATTTGTGCTTTTGGACTTGGACCTCGTGGGTTGGCTTCTGTGGTGTGTCCCGTTGTGTGGTTGGCACTGTGCATGTGAGCCCGGGAGTGGATTTGCGTGGGGCCTACATTGTGGGCCAGCTGGTGGTTGAGTGTTTGGTGCTGGGAGTCGTTGGCTTGTACCTTGGAGTTGGTTGTTGGGCTGTGTGTGGCGAGGCTGGAGGGTAGCCGGAGACTGGCTGGTGCGTGCGTGCTGGGGGTTGGTGGGTAGGTGCGCAGTGACTTCCTCCCTAACATATATAACGCATGCATGGGGCGGGTCTTCTCCGACGCACAGGAGCCCTAGCCAAGCCAAGTCTTCTTCCTTCCCTTCCTTTCCTCCTCTCTTTCTCCTTCCACTCCTTCTCCATCTTCTTCTTCACTCCTCCTTGTCGTCTGCTGATGGGTGTGGGTGACAGAGAGAGAGAGCCTGAGAGTGGGAGATGGAAGGTGGTGGCTTGCGACGGCTGGTGGCGGTGTGGGAGGCTCCGGAGTGATGTCCCTGAGGTCTTGGAGTGGCAGTGGACGTGTGGGGTCGCTGGGGTTCGTCGGAGTCGGCTGGAGGGTCGTCGAAGATCGTTTCAAGTACGTATCCTTAATTTAATGTGTACAAATCATGTAAAATGGTAGAAATGCCTAGGATGTATGTAATCTTGGCTAAATTTAATGTTTTAGAATTTTTGGGATTTTAGTGTGGTTTTTATGGGTATTTATGTCGGTGGTTGAGATTTAGGTCATTTTGACCCTTATAACTTTGCGATTTTTTTATCTTGATGCATGGTGAATGGATTTCAGTTTTGTTTTTTTTGTTTTGGTGTTGACTCAAGGGTATACCGCATATGTTTTATTCGAGATTTTTGGTAGTTTTTTGGGGGGTCCGATTAGAGCTCCCACTTCAGACGACTTTTGGGTGCCCTACTGCAGGTGTCTGAATTCTAACAGAAAACTGGTGGCACGGGGCCGATTGCGTGGGCCACATGCCTGGGTTCGGCAGCGGTTCTGCCCCTGGTCCAGGCTCTGCTAGCGTTCAGACAAAAGTGCTAGGGGCGTTGGCCAGATGTGTGCTCCACATGCATGGGTATATCATGGCATCTTTGGGATTTTTTTCCTAGTTTTTTGGAAAATATATTTTAATGTAGTGGTTTTCCGGATTGGTTTGTATTGTCCCTGTAAAATGGGATTGTGAGCCGTCAGTGGTGGTCTCCTGGGACACTTGATGTGTCATTTTGTCGAGATTTTTAAAGAGTTTCCAAAGATATAAAATGGTTTTGGAAAGTGGATTTCAAAATAATAGTTGGCCTGTTTTGGAAAATGATTTTTATGGTTTTCTGTGTGCGGACCGAGATAGTGTGGAACTATGTTGTCGGGACCAGGGAATGCGACGACATTCTCAGGTGATCGAGCACGACTCCCTGGTCGAGGTTGGGGGCCGAGATACCCGAGAATGAGGGACATCGGGTTTTGGAGGTATGAGACTCTTTGACTGTTGTCTCAAAGCTAGAGTTGTAGTCCGCGGGTTGAGGTGTCTTGTGGCATAACGGACAGGTATGATACTCCTGCTGTCGCCGTGAGAACTGAGGCTTGGGTATCGTCATGTGTGGAGGTATGACACTCCCTCCTGAGTACCGTGTGGAGGACATCGTGAGGAGGCGTACCCTGTGGTAGCCAATGCAGGTGGGACACGTGCCCCGTAGCTGGTAGCAACTGAGAGATAGGACAACCTTCCTAGGGAGGGGTTTGCTTTTTAAAGGTTCTAAAGAGAGGGAGAATTGCGGGACGGTGAATGCTCCTACACAGGGTGGCCGTTACCGTGGCAATGTAGAATACCATGGTCGCTCCTCGGTGGACTGCGTGTGGCCGGAGTTTGGTTGCCTAGTGTCGGGCTTCCCGACTCACTATGTGTGGTTTTGGCCATTGAGGGCCTTTGCTTGTGATTTTGGGCTAGTAGGGCCTCAGTTGTGGTTTTAGTCGGTGTGGGCCTAGTTTGTGAGGTTTTGAGAAAATGGTTTGTGAAATTAATTTTGAAAGAAAAGTAATTATGATTTTCTTTCCGCGGTTTTCTTGAGGTGCGTACTAGATGACTCCTGTCACTCATGCGTTTTCCTTGTAGTTTTAGTTTGCATGTGCAGACATGCGATTGCTTTAGCATAGTGCATATAAATCAGAGTCTCCTAATCCCACACACAGATTCTTGATAGTTAGATATTTTTTGTTTGACTTTAATTTTTCCGTAATTTAATTTGTTTTAAATTATTATGGAAAATATGAGGTGTTACACAATGATGAATCAAAGTGAAGGTAAATTAAGAGCATACATAGAATAGCAAAACAAATCAGCAACGAATTAAAAGTGTAAAATGAAACATTATTTTTGTTTAAGATGAGAAAAGATACGAACCATAGCATACAAACCATAATAAGGAGAATATTTGAAAATTTTTAAAAAGAATTGGTTAATATATATTAAGGGAAAAGTATATATTGCTTGGATGCAAGTACGAAGATATTAGCATAGTACTACCAAAGAATGAAATGCACAAAATGAAACAAACACCAAACAAACACCAAACAAGAATAAATGGCATTACAAGCTTGGAAAACAACACAAAATTAAGATGGTTGTCGTTACTAAACTAGTAAAATGACTACTACATCATTACTTTAAATTACCAGATATTTTACTTCCAAGCACAACAGACTATGGCCAACAATGTCACATGATTGAGATGAAGAAATCTGAAGGAATTTGAAGCATAAACACGGAGTCACTGGTAGGAACATTCATTGTAAGCATAACAGCAATATGCAGACCTATCTCTTCAGACAAGGCCTTCTTTCCTCTGTTGGATTTGCAATAATAGATACTTATCATTGAGGTGATGATTATGATCATAGCACCAACGCATATAGCCAGAACAAGAATTATATTTGCATGTTTGCTGTTGCTATCTTCTTTAACTGTTCTATTTTATGAAGGGGATGATAAAGGTGGTGAAGAATTGGGTGAAGCCGTTGAAGCTAGAGCTGCAGTCAGAAATCAATATAAAATAACATGGGCCAGAAGAATTCTACAAGCTAAGACTTGAAGCAAGAAAAATTAATTAAAATAAACACTTAGATCTAAATTCCTAGATATAAATATAGATGAATAATAAGTATTTAATCCCTGAGAATTATGCATGAAGATCCCAAATCATGTTGACATTAGGAATTCATTTGTCAATGAGAACCTGAAAATAAGAACATAATATATGGTAAACAGGTATCATCTGCTAGATTTCTCAACTATTGACTACAAAAGCAAAACGCTACTGACCAAACTTACAATACAAAGCCCAAGAACATATGAACATATATAACTCAATCATTTCAGATCCAAACAGAAATAGGCAAAACCAAGAAACACGAATAGCTAACATTCCCAAAACATCAACACTTTTTTTTGACACAAAAACCAATATGCCATGAAGAAATTTCGAGGATCAAACAAACCTCAACTATGAACTTGGAGGAGTTACATTCTGCCACAACTATATCATAGATAGAACTCATTGGCAAAGTTTTCAAAGATTAGCTTTGGTAGGAGGACTAGGGGTTTCTTGTTTACAGTCAAAGAACATCTCATTGGAACACCGTCCCTGAAATAGATCGGACATAATCAAGTGGCTTCCGTATATTTGACTGTAAGAATTAGATATACAACTTGCACAAGTATAACACCTCGTTTTCCGCGATTGATTTCTTCCTTGCTTACTATTTCGTTACGCATTATATATTCATTTCCTGATTTGTGTGTAACATCCTTCTATAGGAACCTCCAAGTTTTGATGAATCATGACCTCTACTTTTCTTCAAGTGCCCGAGATTTCTCTAATCTAGCTCCATATTGTGGAAAATCCTCCTACTTGCAATTTTGAGCTTGCGTCATGTCACGCCTTAGCCTGAGCTAGTGTCTCTCATCTTCCACTTCACATACAAATTGCAACTACTGTAAAAAATGTGAAAAGAGAGAGCCAAAAGAATTGGATGGAAGTGGCTTTTCTTTCAGCAACATGCTACGACAAAATGCTATTTCGATAATGAAATATGTTGTCTGAAATCCAACTAGTTTCAGATAGATAGTGGACGAAACATGTTACCATTTCTCTGTCGATCCTGTTGACGTCTTAAGTTCTTCCTGAAGGATTTAGTTACCATGAACACATCAGAGGGTCTTTCCCATCCTCCTCCAAACACACCATATGTCTTCTTTGGTTGTGGATGGATGAGAAACTTGAGCAGTGGTAAGTCTTTCTGTAATACTTAGGGTTGAAATTTGAGATGACATGTATTTTGATATTGAGATCTATATGAGAAATTATGTCTTAGGGTTTGTTTTCTCAATGATTATGAGAATGTGTGCTTGTGTTTGATTGTTTTTGTCACGTCTCAAATTTCCATAATAATTTAAACAAATTAAATTCCAAGAAAACTAAAGCTAAACAGTAAATATCTAACTACCAGGAGCCTATGTGTGCGGCTAGCAGACTCCAAACTATATGCACTACGCTAAGCCAATCGTATGTCTGCACTTGCAAACCAAAACCACAAGAAAAATGCATGAGTGACCAAAGTCATCCAGTACGTACCCCACGAAAACCGCGGAAAACAAAACCATAATCTATTTTCCTTTTAAATTCCTTTCACAAACCATTTCCTCAAAACCTCAGAAATCAGGCCCACATCGACCAAAACCACAAACCAGGACTCTATTAGCCCAAAGCTACAAGCAAAGGTCCTCAATGGCCAAAACCACATACAGTGAGTTAGGAAGCCGACGTCAGGCAACCTAACTTTGGCCACATGCAGTCCATTGAGGAGCAATCCCAGCATTCTGCACTGTCACGGTGAAGCCACCCTGTGCAGGAGCGATCACCGTCCCGCGATTCCCCTCTCTCAGGAGAATCCTCAAAAGTCAACCCCTCCTTGGGAAGGTTGTCCTGTTTCTCAGGACGCTATCAACTACGGGGCACGTGTCCCACTCGCATTGGCCACCACAGGGTACGCCTCCTCACGGTGTCCTCCACACATGGTGCTCAGGAGGGAGTATCAAACCTCCACACCCAACAACACCTGAGTCTCAATGCTCACAGCGACAGTAGGAGTATCATATCTCCTCGTTATGCCACAAGACACCTCAACCGCGGACTACAACCCTAGCCTTGAGACGACAGTCAAGGAGTCTCATACCTCTAGGACTTGACGCCCCTCAGCCTTAGGTATCTCGGTCCCCGACCTCAACCAGGGAGTCGCCCCCGACCACATGAGAATGTTGTCACATTCCCTGGTCCCGACGATACAGTCCCACACTGTCTCGGCTCGTACACAGAAAACTAGGAAAACATTTTCCAAAACAAGCCAACTATTCCTTGAAATCCATTTCCAAACTATTTTCATATCTTTTGAAAATTCTTTCAAAAACCTTGGCAAAATGGCACATCAGGTGTCCCAAGGGACCACCACCGATGGCCCACAATCCCATCTCATAGGGACAAAACAAGGCATCCAGAAAGGCATCGAAAACATTTTAAATAAACCTACTTGGGCCCAGAAATCGGTATGCCGAAAGTCAGATTCAGTATAACGAAATCTACTGATTCGGTAAACCAGTCTGATTTGGTCGACCGAATTGGGGTCAACGGTCAACACTTAAGCCAAGTTCGGTATACCGTCTAAAAACGGATGACGGAATTCCGACCAGAGGACCAAACTGACAGAAAAACGGTATACCAGACGAAATCGGTATACCGAAATCCACTGATTCGGTATGCCATTTTCAATTCGGTATATCGAATTCTGCGATCTCAGAAAACGGCCCAAAACCCTACCGTCTGAATCGCCCCAACTGGGACCTCCGATCGGACCAACTAAACAAATACTAAAAATCTTGCATAAAACATATGGTGTAGACCCTCGAGTCTACTCCATAACCAAACAAACAAAACTAAAATCCATTCACCATGCATCAAGATATAAAATCGGGAAGACAGAAGGGTCAAGAGGACCCAAAACACATCATTCGCCATAAATACCAATAAATGCTCCATAAATACACAATAAATCACAATAAATTCTAGGAAGGAAAATTTACCTAGATTTCATGCAATCCTAGCATTTTCTACCAATTTCATACTCTCCATTACTCGAAGTGGAGATGCGTACCTGAAAAACACCTCCGACGTGCTCTGGCGTAACCACGACCACAGGGCACATCATGCGAGCTCTGTGCACCACCACGAGCAACCAAAGCCCTCCGTTGCGCTCCCTCGACCTCTTCCTCTCCCCTGGCACGGGTGCGAAGGAAGAACAGGGGAAACAGAGGAGGTAGGGGAGACGAGTGGAAAGGAGGAGGGGAAGGAGAAGGAGGATTGAGGAGGAAGAGAAAGAAAGTGGAGGAGGAGAAGGAACGCGCCGCCGAGGAGGAGGGGAAAGGAAGAAGAAGGCAAGAGGAGACGGTGATGGGTGGCGAGGAGAAGTGCGGTGCGGCTTATAAAGCCTGTGCCCGTAGTAGCTGAAAACGTGCCCACCTGCTCGTCTCAGCCATCGACACATCGCACGAGCAGCCAACGACCAGCCACCACCAACGAGGCCAACTGCAAGCCTCAACCACCAGCCCACACATGCGGGCCCCACGAAGACCCCACACGGACCCACACCCGGGCCCCACACTCACAGTGCCATAATGCACAGTGCCAAACCACGCACAGGGACACGCAAATAGAAGTCAGCCCACGAGGCCCAAGCCCAAAAGCACAAACTACACAGCGGGCCTCGGAACAGTAACACCCGTCTAGGAATAAAATTCATAAAATTGTAAAGAATTACAAAATGAATTTTACGGGTGTTATAGTTTTGCTAATGATTTGAGTGGTTGGAGCCCCTGTCTTCTCTATTTGGACCCTAGAATAAAGGGCAAGCACAAATTTGTGGCGAGAATTGGTAGCGGAAATTGGTGGCGAGAATTACTGGTGAAAAATGCTGACGAAATGCCTGAACAGTAGGATGTCAGAAAAACAGTAAATGTTGATTAACACCTCTGCCCTGGTTTTTCCGCCAAACTGCCATCGCACCAACGCTTGACGCGCTGCCACCTCGGCTACCCCGCTTGCTCGTGACTCTTGGGTGTATAAAACACCCCTTTCGCTAGCTCGTGTGATGGACGGAGAAAGGGAGAGACAAGGGAGTCTGAGTGAAAGTAGGAGAGAGAGAGAGAGCTGTAAGGGGGGGACCTCATCGCCGCCGATCATCAGGAACTCATCGCCGCTGGAGGGTGCATGATGTCGGTGAGGTGCTCACGCCAGGAGAGGGTCGTCGGAGCTCGTCGGAAAACTGGGGAACGCCGGTGAACTCAAACGATACGCATTTCCCTCTCTCTTTTAATTCCTAGAAAGCATGCCTAGGCGTATTTTGAAGTGGTAAAGATCATGGAAGCATGAAAACAAGATAAATATGTGGGGAAAGTTGATTTACAAATTTTCAGGGAACTATCCAGGGAATTTTGTGAAATCTGCATGATCTCTGAAAACGGGTAGAAATCATGTTAATCTTGTGTTTTGATGGTGTTAAATGATGTCCATGCATGCTTTGGATGTTCTTGAATGATCTCTGTATTTTTAGTGAATTATTGTGGATTTTCTAGCGATTTTAAGAATTTACAGTTGATGGATTCTGTCTAGTTTTCTGCACTGATCCTATAAGGGTCAAGCGGATATTCCTAGCGGAACTTTCCTGGCGAAAACCAATAGCAGATCCTCCTGGCGAAAATGGCTAGCGGATCTAGGTGGTGGTTTCGATCGACGAAAATGACCAACAAAACCTATGTTTTTCAGTAATCCTCAATGGTCTCAGTAAAGGTGTTTTGAATAAAAATGTGGAATATACCTGTGAATACCTGAATAAAGTATGGAAATAAGTAATGAAATAGCTTGTGTAAAGATAAAGCTTTGATGATGATTTCCATAAAATGCTAAACAATATATGTGTGGAAAATGAATGTGGATTGAAGATTTCCTAAAATGAGTAGGAAATGCCTAGAAATTAATATGAACTAACAAATAGACAAATAATATGATCATGGTTAGTGAGAACCATGAATATGAAAATAAGTGATTGAGAATAAGTTTTAATGATGATTTTGAAAAGGGATTTAAAAGAGCTTTTAAAGGAAGCCGCATATGTTTTAAATGATTTTTCGAGATTTGTAGGAACCACATAAGAGTCGATTGGCTGTACCGACAAGGAGTAGTGAGACCTCTGAGTAATCGGGGATGGCCCTAGGTTGTGGTTGCCGAGTTTGGTCCGAGGAGTGAGCTTCCTGACTATGTGTGTTGTAGTACTGTAGGGCTCGAGAGATGATAACCCGGGGATCCCTTAGTGCAGGTGTTGATCAGGTCTGGGGTTAGAGTCCCTAGGTACTCGGGCACTTAGGGGTGTCATAGAGTAGACGCATTGCGTGCTTGTATCAGTGAGAGTACGCTACTTTGAGGTTGTGGCCGAGGCGATTAGACTCCTGCGTGGGGTAGTTCATCGCGGCACTGCAGTGTGGATGGGGATGGAGCCTCACCAACTGCTTGAGGCCAGGTCAGTCACCTATGGCTAGGGTGATACGATAAGTTTTCTTGAGACAGATTGAGATTTGTGTGTTTGCTAGCTTCCAGCATTATTTTGTGAATAAGATGATTTGTACTTTGGATTGGTTGCTGTAGACACCCCGATTTTGAAGTCACTTGGCAGCAGGCTCCTCCGGTTGATGCTCTGGTCGCGACCACCCAAAACCCTAGCCCATACAAGCCCAATTAGGTCCACACCAGCCCACTCGACCTAATTAAACTGAAAATCCAGCAAATCAACCTAAGCCCACTTAATCCAGTCAAAATCCCCTTAAAAATCCAATAAAACCCTAATTTAACAAATAAAATCC